>OX451739.1:479890684-479918184 GCA_948472305.1 Vicia faba | reverse complement strand
CAACAACAACAACGTCAAATAAACAAAAACATCTAAAACAACATCAAATAAACAACAACAACAACGTCAACAAAAACAACAACAACAATGTCAAATAAACAACAACAACAACAACGTCAACAACAACAACAATGTCAAATACACAACAACAACAACATTAAATAAACAACAACAACAACGTCAAATAAACAACATCAATAACAACAACAACGTCAAATAAACAACAACAACAACAATGTCAACAACAACAATGTCAAATAAACAACAACAACAACGCCAAATAAACAACAACAACAACAAAAACATTGTCAAATAAACAACAACAACAACAATGTCAACAACAACAATAACAACAACAACAACGTCAAATAAACAATAAAACAACAACAACAACGTCAAATAAACAATAACAACAACGTCAAATAAACAACAACAACAACATCAACAACAACAAAAACGTCAAATAAACAACAACAACAACAACGTCAACAACAACAACAACAACATTGTCAAATAAACAACAACAACAACGTCAACAACAACAACAACAACGTCAAATAAGCAACAACAACAACAACAACAACGTCAAATAAACAACAACACCAACAACGTCAACAACAACAACAACAACAACAACAACAACAACAATGTCAAATAAACAACAACAACAACAACGTCAACAACAACAACAATGTCAAATAAACAACAACAACAACAACAACGTCATCAAATAAATAACAACAACAACAACGTCAAATAAACAACAACAATAACAACAACAACAACAACGTCATATAAACAACAACAACAACAACGTCAAATAAACAACAATAACAACAACGCCAAATAAACAACAACAATAACAACATCAACAACAACAAAAACGTCAAATAAACATCAACAACAACGTCAACAACAACAACTACGTCAAATAAACAACAACAACAATGTCAACAACAACAACGTCAAATAAACGACAACATCAACGTCAAATAAACAACAACAACTAAAACAACATCAAATAAACAACAACAACAACAACGTCAAATAAACAACAAAACCAACAACGTCAACAACAACAACAACAATGTCAAATAAACAACAACAACAACAACGTCAACAACAACAACAATGTCAAATAAACAAAAACAACGTCAAATAAACAACAACAACAACAATGTCAACAACAACAACGTCAAATAAACAACAACTACAACGTCAAATAAACAACAACATCAACAACATCAACAACGTGAAATAAACAACAACAACAACAACAACTATGTCAACAACAACAACAACGTCAAATAAACAACAACAACAACAACAACGTCAACAACAACAACAACAACGTCAAATAAACAACAACAACAACAACGTCAAATAAACAACAACAACAACAACAACACCGTCAAATATACAACAACAACATCAACATCCAATAAACAACAACAACAACAACGTCAAATAAACAACAACAACAACAAGAACGTCAAATAAACAACAACAATAACAACAACAACAACAACAACAACGTCAAATAAACAACAACAATAACAACAACAACAACGTCAAATAAACAACAACATCAATAACATCAACAACAACAAAAACGTCAAATAAGCAACAACAACAACAACGTCAACAACAACAACAACAACAACAACATCAAATAAACAACAACAACAACGTCAACAACAACAACAATGTCAAATAAACAACAACAACATCAAATAAACAACAACAAGAACGTCAAATAAACAACAACAATAACAACAACAACAACGTCAAATAAACAACCACAACAACAACGTCAAATAAACAACAACGTCAAATAAACAACAACAACAACAACATCAACAACAACAAAAACGTCAAATAAACAACAACAACAACGTCAAATAAACAACAACAACAACGTCAAATAAACAACAACAACAACAACAACGTCAAATAAACAACAACACCAACAACGTCAACAACAACAACAACAACAATGTCAAATAAACAACAACAACAACAACGTCAACAACAACAATGTCAAATAAACAACAACAACAACAACAACAACAACATCAAATAAACAACAACAACAACAACAACGTCAAATAAACAACAACAATAACAACAACAACAACGTCATATAAACAACAACAACAACAACGTCAAATAAACAACAATAACAACAACGTCAAATAAACAACAACAACAACAACAACATCAACAACAACAAAAACGTCAAATAAACAACAACAACAACAACAACAACAACGTCAACAATAACAACTACGTCAAATAAACAACAACAACAATGTCAACAACAACAACGTCAAATAAACAACAACAACAACGTCAAATAAACAACAACAACTAAAACAACGTCAAATAAACAACAACAACAACGTCAAATAAACAACAAAACCAACAACGTCAACAACAACAACAACAATGTCAAATAAACAACAACAACGTCAACAACAACAACAACAATGTCAAATAAACAACAACAACGTCAACAACAACAACAATGTCAAATAAACAACAACAACGTCAAATAAACAACAACAACAACAATGTCAACAACAACAACAACAACGTCAAATAAACAACAACTACAACGTCAAATAAACAACAACATCAACAACATCAACAACGTGAAATAAACAACAACAACAACAACAACAACGTAAAATAAACAACAACAACAACAACAACGTCAACAACAACAACAACGTCAAATAAACACAACAACAACAACAACGTCAAATAAACAACAACAACAACACCGTCAAATATACAACAACAACATCAACATCCAATAAACAACAACAACAACAATGTCAAATAAACAACAACAACAAGAACGTCAAATAAACAACAACAATAACAACAACAACAACGTCAAATAAACAACAACAACAACAACGTCAAATAAACAACAACAACAACATCAACAACAACAAAAACGTCAAATAAACAACAACAACAACAACCTCAACAACAACAACTACGTCAAATAAACATCAACAACAACATCAAATAAACAACAACAACAACAACAACAACGTCAAATAAACAACAACAATAACAATAACAACAACGTTAAATAAACAACAACAACATCAACAACAAAAACGTCAAATAAACAACAACAACAACAACGTCAACACCAACAACTATGTCAAATAAACAACAACAACAAAACAACAACAATGTCAATAACAAAAACGTCAAATAAACAACAACAACAACGTCAAATAAACAACAACAACTAAAACAACATCAAATAAACAACAACAACAACAACAAAGTCAAATAAACAATAACAACAACAACAACAACAATGTCAAATAAACAACAACAACAACAACGTCAACAACAACAACACTGTCAAATAAACAACAACACCGTCAAATAAACAACAACATCTAAAACAACGTTAAATAAACAACAAAAACAACAACAACGTCAAATAAACAAAAACATCTAAAACAACATCAAATAAACAACAACAACAACGTCAACAAAAACAACAACAACAATGTCAAATAAACAACAACAACAACAACGTCAACAACAACAACAATGTCAAATAAACAACAACAACAACATTAAATAAACAACAACAACAACGTCAAATAAACAACATCAATAACAACAACAACGTCAAATAAACAACAACAACAACAATGTCAACAACAACAATGTCAAATAAACAACAACAACAACGCCAAATAAACAACAACAACAAAAACATTGTCAAATAAACAACAACAACAACAATGTCAACAACAACAACGTCAAATAAACAACAACAATAACAACAACAACAACAACGTCAAATAAACAACAACAACAACAACAACAACAACAACGTCAAATAAACAATAACAACAACGTCAAATAAACAACAACAACAACATCAACAACAACAAAAACGTCAAATAAACAACAACAACAACAACAACGTCAACAACAACAACTACAACAACATTGTCAAATAAACAACAACAACAACGTCAACAACAACAACAATGTCAAATAAGCAACAACAACAACAACAACAACGTCAAATAAACAACAACACCAACAACGTCAACAACAACAACAACAACAATGTCAAATAAACAACAACAACGTCAACAACAACAACAATGTCAAATAAACAACAACAACAACAACAACAACATCAAATAAATAACAACAACAACAACGTCAAATAAACAACAACAATAACAACAACAACAACGTCATATAAACAACAACAACAACAACGTCAAATAAACAACAATAAAAACAACGTCAAATAAACAACAACAATAACAACATCAACAACAACAAAAACGTCAAATAAACAACAACAACAACGTCAACAACAACAACTACGTCAAATAAACAACAACAACAATGTCAACAACAACAACGTCAAATAAACAACAACATCAACGTCAAATAAACAACAACAACTAAAACAACATCAAATAAACAACAACAACAACAACGTCAAATAAACAACAAAACCAACAACGTCAACAACAACAACAACAATGTCAAATAAACAACAACAACAACGTCAACAACAACAACAATGTCAAATAAACAACAACAACGTCAAATAAACAACAACAACAACAACAACAATGTCAACAACAACAACAACGTCAAATAAATAACAACTACAACGTCAAATAAACAACAACATCAACAACATCAACAACTATGTCAACAACAACAACAACGTCAAATAAACAACAACAACAACAACAACGTCAACAACAACAACAACAACGTCAAATAAACAACAACAACAACAACGTCAAATAAACAACAACAACAACAACACCGTCAAATATACAACAACAACATCAACATCCAATTAACAACAACAACAACAACGTCAAATAAACAACAACAACAACAAGAACGTCAAATAAACAACAACAATAACAACAACAACAACAACGTCAAATAAACAACAACAATAACAACAACAACAATGTCAAATAAACAACAACATCAATAACATCAACAACAACAAAAACGTCAAATAAGCAACAACAACAACAACGTCAACAACAACAACAACAACATCAAATAAACAACAACAACAACGTCAACAACAACAACAATGTCAAATAAACAACAACAACATCAAATAAACAACAACAAGAACGTCAAATAAACAACAACAATAACAACAACAACGTCAAATAAACAACCACAACAACAACGTCAAACAAACAACAACGTCAAATAAACAACAACAACAACAACATCAACAACAACAAAAACGTCAAATAAACAACAACAACAACGTCAAATAAACAACAACAACAACGTCAAATAAACAACAACAACAACAACGTCAAATAAACAACAACACCAACAACGTCAACAACAACAACTACAACAATGTCAAATAAACAACAACAACAACGTCAACAACAACAATGTCAAATAAACAACAACAACAACAACAACATCAAATAAACAACAACAACAACAACAACGTCAAATAAACAACAACAATAACAACAACAACAACGTCATATAAACAACAACAACAACAACAACGTCAAATAAACAACAATAACAACAACGTCAAATAAACAACAACAACATCAACAACAACAAAAACTTCAAATAAACAACAACAACAACAACAACAACGTCAACAATAACAACTACGTCAAATAAACAACAACAACAATGTCAACAACAACAACGTCAAATAAACAACAACAACGTCAAATAAACAACAACAACTAAAACAACGTCAAATAAACAACAACAACAACGTCAAATAAACAACAACAACAACGTCAAATAAACAACAACAACAACACCGTCAAATATACAACAACAACAACGTCCAATAAACAACAACAACAACGTCAAACAAACAACAACAACAACAACGTCAAATAAACAACAACAATGTCAAATAAACAACAACAACAGCATCAAATAAACAACAACAACAACAACGTCAAATAAACAACAACAATAACAACAACAACAACGTCAAATAAACAACAACAACAACAACGTCAAATAAACAACAAACAACAACAACGTCAACAACAATAACTACGTCAAATAAACAACAACAACAACATCAACAACAACAAAAACGTCAAATAAACAACAACAACAACGTCAACAACAACAACAATGTCAAATAATTAACAACAACAACATCAAATAAACAACAACAACAACGTCAAATAAACAACAACAATAACAACAACAACAACGTCAAATAAACAACAACAACAACAACGTCAAATAAACAACAACAACAACATCAACAACAACAAAAACGTCAAATAAGCAACAACAACAACAACAACATCAACAACAACAACAACAACATCAAATAAACAACAACAACAACATCAAATAAACAACAACAACAACGTCAACAACAACAACAATGTTAAATAAACAACAACAACAACATCAAATAAACAACAACAACAACGTCAAATAAACAACAACAATAACAACAACAATAACAACAACAACAACGTCAAATAAACAACCACAACAACAACGTCAAATAAACAACAACAACAACGTCAAATAAACAACAACAACAACATCAACAACAATAAAAACGTCAAATAAACAACAACAACAACAACAACGTCAACAACAACAACTACGTCAAATAAACAACAACAACAACAACAACAATGTCAACAACAACAATGTCAAATAAACAACAACAACAACAACAATGTCAAATAAACAACAACAACGCCAAATAAACAACAACAACAACAACAACTAAAACAACATCAAATAAACAACAACAACAACAACAACGTCAAATAAACAACAACACCACCACCACCAAAAACAACAACAACAATGTCAAATAAACAACGACAACAACAACGTCAACAACAACAACAACAATGTCAAATAAACAACAACAACGTCAAATAAACAACAACAACAACGTCAAATAAACAACAACAACAACAACAACATCAAATAAACAACAACAACAACAACAACGTCAAATAAACCACAACAAATACAACAACGTCAAATAAACAACAACAACAACGTCAAATAAACAACAACAACAACAACAATAACAACAACAACAACGTCAAATAAACAACAACAACAATAACAACAACAACAACGTCAAATAAACAACAACAACAACGTCAAATAAACAACTACAAAAACAACAACAACATCAACAATAACAAAAACGTTAAATAAACAACAACAACAACGTCAACAACAACAACAACGTCAAATAAACAACAACAACAACAATAACGTCAAATAAACAACAACAACATCAAATAAACAACAACAACGTCAAATAAACAACAACAACAATAACAACAACGTCAAATAAACAACAACAACAACAACGTCAAATAAACAACAACAACAACAACAACAACGTCAACAACAACAACAACAACGTCAAATAAACAACAACAACGTCAAATAAACAATAACAACAACAACAACAACAACAACAATGTCAAATAAACAAAAACAACAAAAACAACAACGTCAAATAAACAACAACAAGAACGTCAAATAAACAACAACAACAACGTCAAATAAATAACAATAACAACAACAACAACGTCAACAACAACAACATCAAATAAACATCAAAAACAACGTCAACAACAACAACAAGGTCCAATAAACAACAATAACAACATCAAATAAACAACAACAATAACAATAACGTCAAATAAACAACAATAACAACGTCAAATAAACAACAACAACAACAACGTCTAATAAACAATAACAACAACAACAACGTCAAATAAATAACATCAACAACAACGTCAAATAAATAACAACAACAACAACGTCAAATAAACAACAACAACAACACCAACGTCAAATAAATAACAACAACAACAACATCAAATAAACAACAATAACAACGTCAAATAAACAACAACAATAACAACAACAACAACAACGTCAAATAAACAACAACAACAACGTCAAATAGACAAAACAACAACGTCAAATAAACAACATCAACAACAACAAAAATGTCAAATAAACAACAACAACAACAACAACAACAATGTCAACAACAACAACTACGTCAAATAAACAACAACAACAACGTCAAATAAACAACAACAACAACAACAATGTCAAATAAACAACAACAACAACAACGTCAATAACAACAACAATGTCAAATAAACAACAACAACAACATCAAATAAACAACAACAACAACAACAACGTCAAATAAACAACAACAATGACAACAACCACAACGTCAAATAAACAACAACAACAACAACAACGTCAAATAAACAATAACAACAACGTCAAATAAACAACAACAACATCAACAACAAAAACGTCAAATAAACAACAACAACAACAACGTCAACAACAACAACTATGTCAAATAAACAACAACAACAAAACAACAACAATGTTAATAACAAAAACGTCAAATAAACAACAACAACAACGTCAAATAAACAACAACAACTAAAACAACGTCAAATAAACAACAATAACAACAACAAAGTCAAATAAACAACAACACCAACAACAACAACAACAACAACAACAATGTCAAATAAACAACAACAACAACAACGTCAACAACAACAACACTGTCAAATAAACAACAACACCGTCAAATAAACAACAACATCTAAAACAACGTTAAATAAACAACAACAACAACAACAACAACAACAACGTCAAATAAACAAAAACATCTAAAACAACATCAAATAAACAAAAACAACAACAACGTCAACAACAACAACAATGTCAAATACACAACAACAACAACATTAAATAAACAACAACAACAACGTCAAATAAACAACATCAATAACAACAACAACGTCAAATAAACAACAACAACAACAATGTCAACAACAACAATGTCAAATAAACAACAACAACAACGCCAAATAAACAACAACAACAACAAAAACATTGTCAAATAAACAACAACAACAACAATGTCAACAACAACAATAACAACAACAACAACGTCAAATAAACAATAACAACAACAACAACAACGTCAAATAAACAATAACAACAACGTCAAATAAACAACAACAACAACATCAACAACAACAAAAACGTCAAATAAACAACAACAACAACAACGTCAACAACAACAACAACAACATTGTCAAATAAACAACAACAACAACGTCAACAACAACAACAACAACGTCAAATAAGCAACAACAACAACAACAACAACGTCAAATAAACAACAACACCAACAACGTCAACAACAACAACAACAACAACAACAACAACAACAACAACAATGTCAAATAAACAACAACAACAACAACGTCAACAACAACAACAATGTCAAATAAACAACAACAACAACAACAACGTCATCAAATAAATAACAACAACAACAACGTCAAATAAACAACAACAATAACAACAACAACAACAACGTCATATAAACAACAACAACAACAACGTCAAATAAACAACAATAACAACAACGCCAAATAAACAACAACAATAACAACATCAACAACAACAAAAACGTCAAATAAACATCAACAACAACGTCAACAACAACAACTACGTCAAATAAACAACAACAACAATGTCAACAACAACAACGTCAAATAAACGACAACATCAACGTCAAATAAACAACAACAACTAAAACAACATCAAATAAACAACAACAACAACAACGTCAAATAAACAACAAAACCAACAACGTCAACAACAACAACAACAATGTCAAATAAACAACAACAACAACAACGTCAACAACAACAACAATGTCAAATAAACAAAAACAACGTCAAATAAACAACAACAACAACAATGTCAACAACAACAACGTCAAATAAACAACAACTACAACGTCAAATAAACAACAACATCAACAACATCAACAACGTGAAATAAACAACAACAACAACAACAACTATGTCAACAACAACAACAACGTCAAATAAACAACAACAACAACAACAACGTCAACAACAACAACAACAACGTCAAATAAACAACAACAACAACAACGTCAAATAAACAACAACAACAACAACAACACCGTCAAATATACAACAACAACATCAACATCCAATAAACAACAACAACAACAACAACGTCAAATAAACAACAACAACAACAAGAACGTCAAATAAACAACAACAATAACAACAACAACAACAACAACGTCAAATAAACAACAACAATAACAACAACAACAACGTCAAATAAACAACAACATCAATAACATCAACAACAACAAAAACGTCAAATAAGCAACAACAACAACAACGTCAACAACAACAACAACAACAACATCAAATAAACAACAACAACAACGTCAACAACAACAACAATGTCAAATAAACAACAACAACATCAAATAAACAACAACAAGAACGTCAAATAAACAACAACAATAACAACAACAACAACGTCAAATAAACAACCACAACAACAACGTCAAATAAACAACAACGTCAAATAAACAACAACAACAACAACATCAACAACAACAAAAACGTCAAATAAACAACAACAACAACGTCAAATAAACAACAACAACAACGTCAAATAAACAACAACAACAACAACAACAACGTCAAATAAACAACAACACCAACAACGTCAACAACAACAACAACAACAACAATGTCAAATAAACAACAACAACAACAACAACGTCAACAACAACAATGTCAAATAAACAACAACAACAACAACAACAACAACATCAAATAAACAACAACAACAACAACAACGTCAAATAAACAACAACAATAACAACAACAACAACGTCATATAAACAACAACAACAACAACGTCAAATAAACAACAATAACAACAACGTCAAATAAACAACAACAACAACAACAACATCAACAACAACAAAAACGTCAAATAAACAACAACAACAACAACAACAACAACGTCAACAATAACAACTACGTCAAATAAACAACAACAACAATGTCAACAACAACAACGTCAAATAAACAACAACAACAACGTCAAATAAACAACAACAACTAAAACAACGTCAAATAAACAACAACAACAACGTCAAATAAACAACAAAACCAACAACGTCAACAACAACAACAACAATGTCAAATAAACAACAACAACGTCAACAACAACAACAACAATGTCAAATAAACAACAACAACGTCAACAACAACAACAATGTCAAATAAACAACAACAACGTCAAATAAACAACAACAACAACAATGTCAACAACAACAACAACGTCAAATAAACAACAACTACAACGTCAAATAAACAACAACATCAACAACATCAACAACGTGAAATAAACAACAACAACAACAACAACAACGTCAAATAAACAACAACAACAACAACAACGTCAACAACAACAACAACGTCAAATAAACAACAACAACAACAACAACAACGTCAAATAAACAACAACAACAACACCGTCAAATATACAACAACAACATCAACATCCAATAAACAACAACAACAACAATGTCAAATAAACAACAACAACAAGAACGTCAAATAAACAACAACAATAACAACAACAACAACGTCAAATAAACAACAACAACAACAACGTCAAATAAACAACAACAACAACATCAACAACAACAAAAACGTCAAATAAACAACAACAACAACAACCTCAACAACAACAACTACGTCAAATAAACATCAACAACAACATCAAATAAACAACAACAACAACAACAACAACGTCAAATAAACAACAACAATAACAATAACAACAACGTTAAATAAACAACAACAACATCAACAACAAAAACGTCAAATAAACAACAACAACAACAACGTCAACAACAACAACTATGTCAAATAAACAACAACAACAAAACAACAACAATGTCAATAACAAAAACGTCAAATAAACAACAACAACAACGTCAAATAAACAACAACAACTAAAACAACATCAAATAAACAACAACAACAACAACAAAGTCAAATAAACAATAACAACAACAACAACAACAACAATGTCAAATAAACAACAACAACAACAACGTCAACAACAACAACACTGTCAAATAAACAACAACACCGTCAAATAAACAACAACATCTAAAACAACGTTAAATAAACAACAAAAACAACAACAACGTCAAATAAACAAAAACATCTAAAACAACATCAAATAAACAACAACAACAACGTCAACAAAAACAACAACAACAATGTCAAATAAACAATAACAACAACAACGTCAACAACAACAACAATGTCAAATAAACAACAACAACAACATTAAATAAACAACAACAACAACGTCAAATAAACAACATCAATAACAACAACAACGTCAAATAAACAACAACAACAACAATGTCAACAACAACAATGTCAAATAAACAACAACAACAACGCCAAATAAACAACAACAACAAAAACATTGTCAAATAAACAACAACAACAACAATGTCAACAACAACAACGTCAAATAAACAACAACAATAACAACAACAACAACAACGTCAAATAAACAACAACAACAACAACAACGTCAAATAAACAATAACAACAACGTCAAATAAACAACAACAACAACATCAACAACAACAAAAACGTCAAATAAACAACAACAACAACAACAACGTCAACAACAACAACTACAACAACATTGTCAAATAAACAACAACAACAACGTCAACAACAACAACAATGTCAAATAAGCAACAACAACAACAACAACAACGTCAAATAAACAACAACACCAACAACGTCAACAACAACAACAACAACAATGTCAAATAAACAACAACAACGTCAACAACAACAACAATGTCAAATAAACAACAACAACAACAACAACAACATCAAATAAATAACAACAACAACAACGTCAAATAAACAACAACAATAACAACAACAACAACGTCATATAAACAACAACAACAACAACGTCAAATAAACAACAATAAAAACAACGTCAAATAAACAACAACAATAACAACATCAACAACAACAAAAACGTCAAATAAACAACAACAACAACGTCAACAACAACAACTACGTCAAATAAACAACAACAACAATGTCAACAACAACAACGTCAAATAAACAACAACATCAACGTCAAATAAACAACAACAACTAAAACAACATCAAATAAACAACAACAACAACAACGTCAAATAAACAACAAAACCAACAACGTCAACAACAACAACAACAATGTCAAATAAACAACAACAACAACGTCAACAACAACAACAATGTCAAATAAACAACAACAACGTCAAATAAACAACAACAACAACAATGTCAACAACAACAACAACGTCAAATAAATAACAACTACAACGTCAAATAAACAACAACATCAACAACATCAACAACTATGTCAACAACAACAACAACGTCAAATAAACAACAACAACAACAACAACGTCAACAACAACAACAACAACGTCAAATAAACAACAACAACAACAACGTCAAATAAACAACAACAACAACAACACCGTCAAATATACAACAACAACAACAACATCCAATTAACAACAACAACAACAACGTCAAATAAACAACAACAACAACAAGAACGTCAAATAAACAACAACAATAACAACAACAACAACGTCAAATAAACAACAACAATAACAACAACAACAATGTCAAATAAACAACAACATCAATAACATCAACAACAACAAAAACGTCAAATAAGCAACAACAACAACAACGTCAACAACAACAACAACAACATCAAATAAACAACAACAACAACGTCAACAACAACAACAATGTCAAATAAACAACAACAACATCAAATAAACAACAACAAGAACGTCAAATAAACAACAACAATAACAACAACAACGTCAAATAAACAACCACAACAACAACGTCAAACAAACAACAACGTCAAATAAACAACAACAACAACAACATCAACAACAACAAAAACGTCAAATAAACAACAACAACAACGTCAAATAAACAACAACAACAACGTCAAATAAACAACAACAACAACAACGTCAAATAAACAACAACACCAACAACGTCAACAACAACAACAACAGCAATGTCAAATAAACAACAACAACAACGTCAACAACAACAATGTCAAATAAACAACAACAACAACAACAACATCAAATAAACAACAACAACAACAACAACGTCAAATAAACAACAACAATAACAACAACAACAACGTCATATAAACAACAACAACAACAACGTCAAATAAACAACAATAACAACAACGTCAAATAAACAACAACAACATCAACAACAACAAAAACGTCAAATAAACAACAACAACAACAACAACAACAACGTCAACAATAACAACTACGTCAAATAAACAACAACAACAATGTCAACAACAACAACGTCAAATAAACAACAACAACGTCAAATAAACAACAACAACTAAAACAACGTCAAATAAACAACAACAACAACGTCAAATAAACAACAAAACCAACAACGTCAACAACAACAACAACAATGTCAAATAAACAACAACAACGTCAACAACAACAACAATGTCAAATAAACAACAACAACGTCAAATAAACAACAACAACAACAATGTCAACAACAACAACAACGTCAAATAAACAACAACTACAACGTCAAATAAACAACAACATCAACAACATCAACAACGTGAAATAAACAACAACAACAACAACAACGTCAACAACAACAACAACGTCAAATAAACAACAACAACAACAACAACGTCAAATAAACAACAACAACAACACCGTCAAATATACAACAACAACATCAACATCCAATAAACAACAACAACAACAATGTCAAATAAACAACAACAACAAGAACGTCAAATAAACAACAACAATAACAACAACAACAACGTCAAATAAACAACAACAACAACAACGTCAAATAAACAACAACAACAACATCAACAACAACAAAAACGTCAAATAAACAACAACAACAACAACCTCAACAACAACAACTACGTCAAATAAACATCAACAACAACATCAAATAAACAACAACAACAACAACGTCAAATAAACAACAACAATAACAATAACAACAACGTTAAATAAACAACAACAACATCAACAACAAAAACGTCAAATAAACAACAACAACAACAACGTCAACAACAACAACAATGTCAAATAAACAACAACAACAAAACAACAACAATGTCAATAACAAAAACGTCAAATAAACAACAACAACAACGTCAAATAAACAACAACAACTAAAACAACGTCAAATAAACAACAACAACAACAACAAAGTCAAATAAACAATAACAACAACAACAACAACAATGTCAAATAAACAACAACAACAACAACGTCAACAACAACAACACTGTCAAATAAACAACAACACCGTCAAATAAACAACAACATCTAAAACAACGTTAAATAAACAACAAAAACAACAACAACGTCAAATAAACAAAAACATCTAAAACAAAATCAAATAAACAACACCAACAACGTCAACAAAAACAACAACAACAATGTCAAATAAACAACAACAACAACAACGTCAACAACAACAACAATGTCAAATAAACAACAACAACAACATTAAATAAACAACAACAACAACGTCAAATAAACAACATCAATAACAACAACAACGTCAAATAAACAACAACAACAACAATGTCAACAACAACAATGTCAAATAAACAACAACAACAACGCCAAATAAACAACAACAACAAAAACATTGTCAAATAAACAACAACAACAACAATGTCAACAACAACAACGTCAAATAAACAACAACAATAACAACAACAACAACAACGTCAAATAAACAACAACAACAACAACAACAACAACGTCAAATAAACAATAACAACAACGTCAAATAAACAACAACAACAACATCAACAACAACAAAAACGTCAAATAAACAACAACAACAACGTCAACAACAACAACTACAACAACATTGTCAAATAAACAACAACAACAACGTCAACAACAACAACAACGTCAAATAAGCAACAACAACAATAACAACGTCAAATAAACAACAACACCAACAACGTCAACAACAACAACAACAACAACAACAATGTCAAATAAACAACAACAACAACGTCAACAACAACAACAATGTCAAATAAACAACAACAACAACAACAACAACATCAAATAAATAACAACAACAACGTCAAATAAACAACAACAATAACAACAACAACAACGTCATATAAACAACAACAACAACAACGTCAAATAAACAACAATAACAACAACGTCAAATAAACAACAACAATAACAACATCAACAACAACAAAAACGTCAAATAAACAACAACAACAACGTCAACAACAACAACTACGTCAAATAAACAACAACAACAATGTCAACAACAACAACGTCAAATAAACAACAACATCAACGTCAAATAAACAACAACAACTAAAACAACATCAAATAAACAACAACAACAACAACGTCAAATAAACAACAAAACCAACAACGTCAACAACAACAACAACAATGTCAAATAAACAACAACAACAACGTCAAATAAACAACAAAACCAACAACGTCAACAACAACAACAACAATGTCAAATAAACAACAACAACGTCAACAACAACAACAACAATGTCAAATAAACAACAACAACGTCAACAACAACAACAATGTCAAATAAACAACAACAACGTCAAATAAACAACAACAACAACAATGTCAACAACAACAACAACGTCAAATAAACAACAACTACAACGTCAAATAAACAACAACATCAACAACATCAACAACGTGAAATAAACAACAACAACAACAACAACAACGTCAAATAAACAACAACAACAACAACAACGTCAACAACAACAACAACGTCAAATAAACAACAACAACAACAACAACAACGTCAAATAAACAACAACAACAACACCGTCAAATATACAACAACAACATCAACATCCAATAAACAACAACAACAACAATGTCAAATAAACAACAACAACAAGAACGTCAAATAAACAACAACAATAACAACAACAACAACGTCAAATAAACAACAACAACAACAACGTCAAATAAACAACAACAACAACATCAACAACAACAAAAACGTCAAATAAACAACAACAACAACAACCTCAACAACAACAACTACGTCAAATAAACATCAACAACAACATCAAATAAACAACAACAACAACAACAACAACGTCAAATAAACAACAACAATAACAATAACAACAACGTTAAATAAACAACAACAACATCAACAACAAAAACGTCAAATAAACAACAACAACAACAACGTCAACAACAACAACTATGTCAAATAAACAACAACAACAAAACAACAACAATGTCAATAACAAAAACGTCAAATAAACAACAACAACAACGTCAAATAAACAACAACAACTAAAACAACATCAAATAAACAACAACAACAACAACAAAGTCAAATAAACAATAACAACAACAACAACAACAACAATGTCAAATAAACAACAACAACAACAACGTCAACAACAACAACACTGTCAAATAAACAACAACACCGTCAAATAAACAACAACATCTAAAACAACGTTAAATAAACAACAAAAACAACAACAACGTCAAATAAACAAAAACATCTAAAACAACATCAAATAAACAACAACAACAACGTCAACAAAAACAACAACAACAATGTCAAATAAACAATAACAACAACAACGTCAACAACAACAACAATGTCAAATAAACAACAACAACAACATTAAATAAACAACAACAACAACGTCAAATAAACAACATCAATAACAACAACAACGTCAAATAAACAACAACAACAACAATGTCAACAACAACAATGTCAAATAAACAACAACAACAACGCCAAATAAACAACAACAACAAAAACATTGTCAAATAAACAACAACAACAACAATGTCAACAACAACAACGTCAAATAAACAACAACAATAACAACAACAACAACAACGTCAAATAAACAACAACAACAACAACAACGTCAAATAAACAATAACAACAACGTCAAATAAACAACAACAACAACATCAACAACAACAAAAACGTCAAATAAACAACAACAACAACAACAACGTCAACAACAACAACTACAACAACATTGTCAAATAAACAACAACAACAACGTCAACAACAACAACAATGTCAAATAAGCAACAACAACAACAACAACAACAACGTCAAATAAACAACAACACCAACAACGTCAACAACAACAACAACAACAATGTCAAATAAACAACAACAACGTCAACAACAACAACAATGTCAAATAAACAACAACAACAACAACAACAACATCAAATAAATAACAACAACAACAACGTCAAATAAACAACAACAATAACAACAACAACAACGTCATATAAACAACAACAACAACAACGTCAAATAAACAACAATAAAAACAACGTCAAATAAACAACAACAATAACAACATCAACAACAACAAAAACGTCAAATAAACAACAACAACAACGTCAACAACAACAACTACGTCAAATAAACAACAACAACAATGTCAACAACAACAACGTCAAATAAACAACAACATCAACGTCAAATAAACAACAACAACTAAAACAACATCAAATAAACAACAACAACAACAACGTCAAATAAACAACAAAACCAACAACGTCAACAACAACAACAACAATGTCAAATAAACAACAACAACAACGTCAACAACAACAACAATGTCAAATAAACAACAACAACGTCAAATAAACAACAACAACAACAATGTCAACAACAACAACAACGTCAAATAAATAACAACTACAACGTCAAATAAACAACAACATCAACAACATCAACAACTATGTCAACAACAACAACAACGTCAAATAAACAACAACAACAACAACAACGTCAACAACAACAACAACAACGTCAAATAAACAACAACAACAACAACGTCAAATAAACAACAACAACAACAACACCGTCAAATATACAACAACAACATCAACATCCAATTAACAACAACAACAACAACGTCAAATAAACAACAACAACAACAAGAACGTCAAATAAACAACAACAATAACAACAACAACAACGTCAAATAAACAACAACAATAACAACAACAACAATGTCAAATAAACAACAACATCAATAACATCAACAACAACAAAAACGTCAAATAAGCAACAACAACAACAACGTCAACAACAACAACAACAACATCAAATAAACAACAACAACAACGTCAACAACAACAACAATGTCAAATAAACAACAACAACATCAAATAAACAACAACAAGAACGTCAAATAAACAACAACAATAACAACAACAACGTCAAATAAACAACCACAACAACAACGTCAAACAAACAACAACGTCAAATAAACAACAACAACAACAACATCAACAACAACAAAAACGTCAAATAAACAACAACAACAACGTCAAATAAACAACAACAACAACGTCAAATAAACAACAACAACAACAACGTCAAATAAACAACAACACCAACAACGTCAACAACAACAACAACAGCAATGTCAAATAAACAACAACAACAACGTCAACAACAACAATGTCAAATAAACAACAACAACAACAACAACATCAAATAAACAACAACAACAACAACAACGTCAAATAAACAACAACAATAACAACAACAACAACGTCATATAAACAACAACAACAACAACGTCAAATAAACAACAATAACAACAACGTCAAATAAACAACAACAACATCAACAACAACAAAAACGTCAAATAAACAACAACAACAACAACAACAACAACGTCAACAATAACAACTACGTCAAATAAACAACAACAACAATGTCAACAACAACAACGTCAAATAAACAACAACAACGTCAAATAAACAACAACAACTAAAACAACGTCAAATAAACAACAACAACAACGTCAAATAAACAACAAAACCAACAACGTCAACAACAACAACAACAATGTCAAATAAACAACAACAACGTCAACAACAACAACAATGTCAAATAAACAACAACAACGTCAAATAAACAACAACAACAACAATGTCAACAACAACAACAACGTCAAATAAACAACAACTACAACGTCAAATAAACAACAACATCAACAACATCAACAACGTGAAATAAACAACAACAACAACAACAACGTCAACAACAACAACAACGTCAAATAAACAACAACAACAACAACAACGTCAAATAAACAACAACAACAACACCGTCAAATATACAACAACAACATCAACATCCAATAAACAACAACAACAACAATGTCAAATAAACAACAACAACAAGAACGTCAAATAAACAACAACAATAACAACAACAACAACGTCAAATAAACAACAACAACAACAACGTCAAATAAACAACAACAACAACATCAACAACAACAAAAACGTCAAATAAACAACAACAACAACAACCTCAACAACAACAACTACGTCAAATAAACATCAACAACAACATCAAATAAACAACAACAACAACAACGTCAAATAAACAACAACAATAACAATAACAACAACGTTAAATAAACAACAACAACATCAACAACAAAAACGTCAAATAAACAACAACAACAACAACGTCAACAACAACAACAATGTCAAATAAACAACAACAACAAAACAACAACAATGTCAATAACAAAAACGTCAAATAAACAACAACAACAACGTCAAATAAACAACAACAACTAAAACAACGTCAAATAAACAACAACAACAACAACAAAGTCAAATAAACAATAACAACAACAACAACAACAATGTCAAATAAACAACAACAACAACAACGTCAACAACAACAACACTGTCAAATAAACAACAACACCGTCAAATAAACAACAACATCTAAAACAACGTTAAATAAACAACAAAAACAACAACAACGTCAAATAAACAAAAACATCTAAAACAAAATCAAATAAACAACACCAACAACGTCAACAAAAACAACAACAACAATGTCAAATAAACAACAACAACAACAACGTCAACAACAACAACAATGTCAAATAAACAACAACAACAACATTAAATAAACAACAACAACAACGTCAAATAAACAACATCAATAACAACAACAACGTCAAATAAACAACAACAACAACAATGTCAACAACAACAATGTCAAATAAACAACAACAACAACGCCAAATAAACAACAACAACAAAAACATTGTCAAATAAACAACAACAACAACAATGTCAACAACAACAACGTCAAATAAACAACAACAATAACAACAACAACAACAACGTCAAATAAACAACAACAACAACAACAACAACAACGTCAAATAAACAATAACAACAACGTCAAATAAACAACAACAACAACATCAACAACAACAAAAACGTCAAATAAACAACAACAACAACGTCAACAACAACAACTACAACAACATTGTCAAATAAACAACAACAACAACGTCAACAACAACAACAACGTCAAATAAGCAACAACAACAATAACAACGTCAAATAAACAACAACACCAACAACGTCAACAACAACAACAACAACAACAACAATGTCAAATAAACAACAACAACAACGTCAACAACAACAACAATGTCAAATAAACAACAACAACAACAACAACAACATCAAATAAATAACAACAACAACGTCAAATAAACAACAACAATAACAACAACAACAACGTCATATAAACAACAACAACAACAACGTCAAATAAACAACAATAACAACAACGTCAAATAAACAACAACAATAACAACATCAACAACAACAAAAACGTCAAATAAACAACAACAACAACGTCAACAACAACAACTACGTCAAATAAACAACAACAACAATGTCAACAACAACAACGTCAAATAAACAACAACATCAACGTCAAATAAACAACAACAACTAAAACAACATCAAATAAACAACAACAACAACAACGTCAAATAAACAACAAAACCAACAACGTCAACAACAACAACAACAATGTCAAATAAATAACAACAACAACAACGTCAACAACAACAAAAATGTCAAATAAACAACAACAACGTCAAATAAACAACAACAACAACAATGTCAACAACAACAACAACGTCAAATAAACAACAACTACAACGTCAAATAAACAACAACATCAACAACATCAACAACTATGTCAACAACAACAACAACAACGTCAAATAAACAACAACAACAACAACAACGTCAACAACAATAACAACAACGTCAAATAAACAACAACAACAACAATGTCAAATAAACAACAACAACAACAACACCGTCAAATATACAACAACAACATCAACATCCAATAAACAACAACAACAACAACGTCAAATAAACAACAACAACAACAAGAACGTCAAATAAACAACAACAATAACAACAACAACAACAACGTCAAATAAACAACAACAATAACAACAACAACAACAACGTCAAATAAACAACAACATCAATAACATCAACAACAACAAAAACGTCAAATAAGCAACAACAACAACAACGTCAACAACAACAACAACAACAACATCAAATAAACAACAACAACAACGTCAACAACAACAACAATGTCAAATAAACAACAACAACATCAAATAAACAACAACAAGAACGTCAAATAAACAACAACAATAACAACAACAACAACGTCAAATAAACAACCACAACAACAACGTCAAATAAACAACAACGTCAAATAAACAACAACAACAACGTCAAATAAACAACAACAACAACAACGTCAAATAAACAACAACACCAACAACAACAACAACAATGTCAAATAAACAACAACAACAACGTCAACAACAACAATGTCAAATAAACAACATCAACAACAACAACATCAAATAAACAACAACAACAACAACAACAACAACGTCAAATAAACAACAACAATAAAAACAACAACAACGTCATATAAACAACAACAACAACAACGTCAAATAAACAACAATAACAACAACGTCAAATAAACAACAACAACAACAACATCAACAACAACAAAAACGTCAAATAAACAACAACAACAACAACAACAACGTCAACAATAACTACTACGTCAAATAAACAACAACAACAATGTCAACAACAACAACGTCAAATAAACAACAACAACAACGTCAAATAAACAACAACAACTAAAACAACGTCAAATAAACAACAACAACAACAACGTCAAATAAACAACAAAACCAACAACGTCAACAACAACAACAACAATGTCAAATAAACAACAACAACGTCAACAACAACAACAATGTCAAATAAACAACAACAACGTCAAATAAACAACAACAACAACAATGTCAACAACAACAACAACGTCAAATAAACAACAACTACAACGTCAAATAAACAACAACATCAACAACATCAACAACGTGAAATAAACAACAACAACAACAACGTCAAATAAACAACAACAACAACAACAACGTCAACAACAACAACAACGTCAATTAAACAACAACAACAACAACGTCAAATAAACAACAACAACAACACCGTCAAATATACAACAACAACATCAACATCCAATAAACAACAACAACAACAATGTCAAATAAACAACAACAACAAGAACGTCAAATAAACAACAACAATAACAACAACAACAACGTCAAATAAACAACAACAACAACGTCAAATAAACAACAACAACAACATCAACAACAACAAAAACGTCAAATAAACAACAACAACAACAACAACCTCAACAACAACAACTACGTCAAATAAACATCAACAACAACATCAAATAAACAACAACAACAACAACGTCAAATAAACAACAACAATAACAATAACAACAACGTCAAATAAACAACAACAACAACAACAACGTCAAATAAACAATAACAACAACGTCAAATAAACAACAACAACATCAACAACAAAAACGTCAAATAAACAACAACAACAACAACGTCAACAACAACAACTATGTCAAATAAACAACAACAACAAAACAACAACAATGTCAATAACAAAAACGTCAAATAAACAACAACAACAACAACGTCAAATAAACAACAACAACTAAAACAACGTGAAATAAACAACAACATCAATAACATCAACAACAACAAAAACGTCAAATAAGCAACAACAACAACAACGTCAACAACAACAACAACAACAACAACATCAAATAAACAACAACAACAACGTCAACAACAACAACAATGTCAAATAAACAACAACAACATCAAATAAACAACAACAAGAACGTCAAATAAACAACAACAATAACAACAACAACAACGTCAAATAAACAACCACAACAACGTCAAATAAACAACAACAACAACGTCAAATAAACAACAACAACAACAACAACAACAACGTCAAATAAACAACAACACCAACAACGTCAACAACAACAACAACAATGTCAAATAAACAACAACAACAACGTCAACAACAACAATGTCAAATAAACAACAACAACAACAACAACAACAACATCAAATAAACAACAACAACAACAACGTCAAATAAACAACAACAATAACAACAACAACAACGTCATATAAACAACAACAACAACGACAAATAAACAACAATAACAACAACGTCAAATAAACAACAACAACAACAACATCAACAACAACAAAAACGTCAAATAAACAACAACAACAACAACAACAACAACAACGTCAACAATAACAACTACGTCAAATAAACAACAACAACAATGTCAATAACAACAACGTCAAATAAACAACAACAACAACGTCAAATAAACAACAACAACTAAAACAACGTCAAATAAACAACAACAACAACAACAACGTCAAATAAACAACAAAACCAACAACGTCAACAACAACAACAACAATGTCAAATAAACAACAACAACGTCAACAACAACAACAATGTCAAATAAACAACAACAACGTCAAATAAACAACAACAACAACAACAATGTCAACAACAACAACAACGTCAAATAAACAACAACTACAACGTCAAATAAACAACAACATCAACAACATCAACAACGTGAAATAAACAACAACAACAACAACTATGTCAACAACAACAACAACGTCAAATAAACAACAACAACAACAACAACGTCAAATAAACAACAACAACAACAACAACGTCAAATAAACAACAACAACAACACCGTCAAATATACAACAACAACATCAACATCCAATAAACAACAACAACAACAATGTCAAATAAACAACAACAACAAGAACGTCAAATAAACAACAACAATAACAACAACAACAACGTCAAATAAACAACAACAATAACAACAACAACAACGTCAAATAAACAACAACATCAATAACATCAACAACAACAAAAACGTCAAATAAGCAACAACAACAACGTCAACAACATCAAATAAACAACAACAACAACGTCAACAACAGCAACAATGTCAAATAAACAACATCAACATCAAATAAACAACAACAACAACGTCAACAACAACAACAATGTCAAATAAACAACAACAACATCAAATAAACAACAACAACAACAAGAACGTCAAATAAACAACAACAATAACAACAACAACGTCAAATAAACAACCACAACAACAACGTCAAATAAACAACAACAACAACAACGTCAAATAAACAACAACAACAACAACATCAACAACAACAAAAACGTCAAATAAACAACAACAACAACAACAACAACAACAACGTCAACAACAACAACTACGTCAAATAAACAACAACAACAACAATGTCAACAACAACAATGTCAAATAAACAACAACAACGCCAAATAAACAACAACAACAACAATTAAAACAACGTACAATAAACAACAACAACAACGTCAAATAAACAACAACACCACCACCACCAACAACAACAACAATGTCAAATAAACAACAACAACAACAACAACGTCAACAACAACAACAACAATGTCAAATAAACAACAACAACAACAACGTCAAATAAACAACAACAACAACGTCAAATAAACAACAACAACAACATCAAATAAACAACAACAACAACAACAACGTCAAATAAACAACAACAACATCAAATAAACAACAACAACAACAACCTCAAATAAACAACAACAACAACGTCAAATAAACAACAACAACAACAACGTCAAATAAACAACAACAACAACAACAACGTCAACAACAACAACAACGTCAACAACAACAACAACAACAACAACGTCAAATAAACAACAACAACGTCAAATAAACAATAACAACAACAACAATTTCAAATAAACAACAACAACAATGTCAAATAAACAACAACCACAACATCAAATAAACAACAACAACAACAACAACGTCAAATAAATAACAATAACAACAACAATGTCAACAACAACAACGTCAAATAAACAACAACAACAACGTCCAATAAACAACAACAACAACAACGTCAAATAAACAACAACAATAACAACAACGTCAAATAAACAACAATAACAACGTCAAATAAACAACAACAACAACGTCTAATAAACAATAACAACAACAACAACAACGTCAAATAAATAACAACAACAACAACGTCAAATAAATAACAACAACAACGTCAAATAAACAACAACAACACCAACGTCAAATAAACAACAACAACAACAACATCAAATAAACAACAATAACAACGTCAAATAAACAACAACAATAACAACAACAAAAACGTCAAATAAACAACAACAACAACGTCAAATAGACAATAACAACAATGTCAAATAAACAACAACATCAACAACAACAAAAACGTCAAATAAACAACAACAACAACAACAACGTCAACAACAACAACTACATCAAATAAACAACAACAACAACGTCAAATAAACAACAACAACAATAATGTCAAATAAACAACAACAACAACAACGTCAACAACAACAACAATGTCAAATAAACAACAACAACAACATCAAATAAACAACAACAACAACAACAACGTCAAATAAACAACAATAACAACAAAAACAACAAAAACAACGTCAAATAAACAACAACAATGTCAAATAAACAACAACAACAATAACAACAACAACAACGTCAAATAAACAACAACACCAACAACGTCAACAACAACAACAACAATGTCAAATAAACAACAACAACAACGTCAACAACAACAACAATGTCAAATAAACAACAACAACAACAACATCAAATAAATAACAACAAGAACAACGTCAAATAAACAACAACAATAACAACAACAACAACATCATATAAACAACAACAACAACGTCAAATAAACAACAATAACAACAACGTCAAATAAACAACAACAACAACAACAACAACAAAAACGTCAAATAAACAACAACAAAAACGTCAACAACAACAACTACGTCAAATAAACAACAACAACAATTTCAACAACAACAACGTCAAATAAACAACAACAACTAAAACAATGTCAAATAAACAACAACAACTAAAACAACGTCAAATAAACAACAACAAGAACAGCGTCAAATAAACAACAAAACCAACAACGTC
>OX451739.1:479705684-479888184 GCA_948472305.1 Vicia faba | reverse complement strand
AAATAAATAACAATAACAACAACAATGTCAACAACAACAACGTCAAATAAACAACAACAACAACGTCCAATAAACAACAACAACAACAACGTTAAATAAACAACAACAATAACAACAACGTCAAATAAACAACAATAACAACGTCAAATAAACAACAACAACAACGTCTAATAAACAATAACAACAACAACAACAACGTCAAATAAATAACAACAACAACAACGTCAAATAAATAACAACAACAACGTCAAATAAACAACAACAACACCAACGTCAAATAAACAACAACAACAACAACATCAAATAAACAACAATAACAACGTCAAATAAACAACAACAATAACAACAACAAAAACGTCAAATAAACAACAACAACAACGTCAAATAGACAATAACAACAATGTCAAATAAACAACAACATCAACAACAACAAAAACGTCAAATAAACAACAACAACAACAACAACGTCAACAACAACAACTACATCAAATAAACAACAACAACAACGTCAAATAAACAACAACAACAATAATGTCAAATAAACAACAACAACAACAACGTCAACAACAACAACAATGTCAAATAAACAACAACAACAACATCAAATAAACAACAACAACAACAACGTCAAATAAACAACAATAACAACAATAACAACAAAAACAACGTCAAATAAACAACAACAACGTCAAATAAACAACAACAACAATAACAACAACAACAACGTCAAATAAACAACAACACCAACAACGTCAACAACAACAACAACAATGTCAAATAAACAACAACAACAACGTCAACAACAACAACAATGTCAAATAAACAACAACAACAACATCAAATAAATAACAACAAGAACAACGTCAAATAAACAACAACAATAACAACAACAACAACGTCATATAAACAACAACAACAACGTCAAATAAACAACAATAACAACAACGTCAAATAAACAACAACAACAACAACAACAAAAACGTCAAATAAACAACAACAAAAACGTCAACAACAACAACTACATCAAATAAACAACAACAACAATTTCAACAACAACAACGTCAAATAAACAACAACAACTAAAACAACGTCAAATAAACAACAACAACAACAACAGCGTCAAATAAACAACAAAACCAACAACGTCAACAACAACAACAACAACAATGTCAAATAAACAACAACAACAACAACAACGTCAACAACAACAACTACGTCAAATAAACAACAACAACAACAACAATGTCAACAACAACAATGTCAAATAAACAACAACAACGCCAAATAAACAACAACAACAACAACAACAATTAAAACAACGTCAAATAAACAACAACAACAACGTCAAATAAACAACAACACCACCACCACCACCAACAACAACAACAATGTCAAATAAACAACAACAACAACAACGTCAACAACAACAACAACAACAATGTCAAATAAACAACAACAACCACAACGTCAAATAAACCACAACAACAACAACAACGTCAAATAAACAACAACAACATCAAATAAACAACAACAACAACAACGTCAAATAAACAACAACAAATACAACAACGTCAAATAAACAACAACAACAACGTCAAATAAACAACAACAACAACAATAACAACAACAACGTCAAATAAACAACAACAACAACACCGTCAAATATACAACAACAACATCAACATCCAATAAACAACAACGACAACAATGTCAAATAAACAACAACAACAAGAACGTCAAATAAACAACAACAATAACAACAACAACAACGTCAAATAAACAACAACAATAACAACAACAACAACGTCAAATAAACAACAACATCAATAACATCAACAACAACAAAAACGTCAAATAAGCAACAACAACAACAACGTCAACAACAACAACAACATCAAATAAACAACAACAACAACGTCAACAACAACAACAATGTCAAATAAACAACAACAACATCAAATAAACAACAACAACAACGTCAACAACAACAACAATGTCAAATAAACAACAACAACATCAAATGAACAACAACAACAACAAGAACGTCAAATAAACAACAACAATAACAACAACAACGTCAAATAAACAACCACAACAACAACGTCAAATAAACAACAACAACAACGTCAAATAAACAACAACAACAACAACATCAACAACAACAAAAACGTCAAATAAACAACAACAACAACAACAACAACAACAACGTCAACAACAACAACTACGTCAAATAAACAACAACAACAACAATGTCAAATAAACAACAACAACGCCAAATAAACAACAACAACAATAACAATTAAAACAACGTCCAATAAACAACAACAACAACGTCAAATAAACAACACCACCACCACCACCACCAACAACAACAATGTCAAATAAACAACAACAACAACAACAACGTCAACAACAACAACAACAATGTCAAATAAACAACAACAACAACAACAACGTCAAATAAACAACAACAACAACGTCAAATAAACAACAACAACAACATCAAATAAACAACAACAACAACAACAACGTCAAATAAACAACAACAAATACAACAACGTCAAATAAACAACAACAACAACAATGTCAAATAAACAACAACAACAACAACAACAATAACAACAACAACGTCAAATAAACAACAACAACAACGTTAAATAAACAACAACAACAACGTCAAATAAACAACTACAAAAACAACAACAACATCATCAACAACAAAAACGTCAAATAAACAACAAAAACAACAACAACAACGTCAACAACAACATCAACGTCAAATAAACAACAACAACAACACCGTCAAATAAACAACAACAACATCAAATAAACAACAACAACAACGTCAAATAAACAACAACAACAACGTCAAATAAACAACAACAACAACAACGTCAAATAAAGAACAACAACAACAACAACGTCAACAACAACAACAACAACAACAACGTCAAATAAACAACAACAACGTCAAATAAACAATAACAACAACAACAATTTCAAATAAACAACAACAACAATGTCAAATAAACAACAACAACAACATCAAATAAACAACAACAACAACAACGTCAAATAAATAACAATAACAACAACAATGTCAACAGCAACAACGTCAAATAAACAACAACAACAACGTCCAATAAACAACAACAACAACAACGTCAAATAAACAACAACAATAACAACAACGTCAAATAAACAACAATAACAACGTCAAATAAACAACAACAACAACGTCTAATAAACAATAACAACAACAACAACAACGTCAAATAAAAAACAACAACAACAACGTCAAATAAATAACAACAACAACGTCAAATAAACAACAACAACACCAACGTCAAATAAACAACAACAACAACAACATCAAATAAACAACAATAACAACGTCAAATAAACAACAACAATAACAACAACAAAAACTTCAAATAAACAACAACAACAACGTCAAATAGACAATAACAACAATGTCAAATAAACAACAACAACAACAACAACAAAAACGTCAAATAAACAACAACAACAACAACAACGTCAACAACAACAACTACATCAAATAAACAACAACAACAACGTCAAATAAACAACAACAACAACAATGTCAAATAAACAACAACAACAACAACGTCAACAACAACAACAATGTCAAATAAACAACAACAACAACATCAAATAAACAACAACAACAACAACGTCAAATAAACAACAATAACAACAAAAACAACAAAAACAACGTCAAATAAACAACCACAACAATAACAACAACAACAACGTCAAATAAACAACAACACCAACAACGTCAACAACAACAACAATGTCAAATAAACAACAACAACAACGTCAACAACAACAACAATGTCAAATAAACAACAACAACAACAGCATCAAATAAATAACAACAAGAACAACGTCAAATAAACAACAACAATAACAACAACAACAACGTCATATAAACAACAACAACAACGTCAAATAAACAACAATAACAACAACGTCAAATAAACAACAACAACAACAACAACAACAACAAAAACGTCAAATAAACAACAACAAAAACGTCAACAACAACAACTACGTCAAATAAACAACAACAACAATTTCAACAACAACAACGTCAAATAAACAACAACAACTAAAACAACGTCAAATAAACAACAACAACAACAACAGCGTCAAATAAACAACAAAACCAACAACGTCAACAACAACAACAACAACAATGTCAAATAAACAACAACAACAACAACAACGTCAACAACAACAACTACGTCAAATAAACAACAACAACAACAACAATGTCAACAACAACAATGTCAAATAAACAACAACAACGCCAAATAAATAACAACAACAACAACAACAATTAAAACAACGTCAAATAAACAACAACAGCAACGTCAAATAAACAACAACACGACCACCACCACCAACAACAACAACAATGTCAAATAAACAACAACAACAACAACGTCAACAACAACAACAACAATGTCAAATAAACAACAACAACAACAACGTCAAATAAACCACAACAACAACAACGTCAAATAAACAACAACAACATCAAATAAACAACAACAACAACAACGTCAAATAAACAACAACAAATACAACAACGTCAAATAAACAACAACAACAACGTCAAATAAACAACAACAACAACAATAACAACAACAACGTCAAATAAACAACAACAACAACAACGTCAAATAAACAACAACAACAACGTCAAATAAACAACTACAAAAACAATAACAACATCAACAACAACAAAAACGTCAAATAAACAACAAAAACAACAACAACAACGTCAACAACTACAACAACGTCAAATAAACAACAACAACAACAACGTCAAATAAACAACAACAACATCAAATAAACAACAACAACAACATCAAATAAACAACAACAACAACAACGTCAAATAAACAACAACAACAACGTCAAATAAACAAAAACAACAACAACGTCAAATAAACAACAACGTCAACAACAACAACACTGTCAACAACAACAACAACGTCAAATAAACAACAACAATGTCAAATAAACAATAACAACAACAACAATGTCAAATAAAAAACAACAACAATGTCAAATAAACAACAACAACAACATCAAATAAACAACAACAACAACAACAACGTCAAATAAATAACAATAACAACAACAACGTCAACAACAACAACGTCAAATAAACAACAACAATAACGTCAACAACAACAACAACGTCCAATAAACAACAACAACAACAACGTCAAATAAACAACAATAACAACGTCAAATAAAAAACAACAACAACAACGTCTAATAAACAATAACAACAACAACAACGTCAAATAAATAACAACAACAACAATGTCAAATAAATAACAACAACAACGTCAAATAAACAACAACAACACCAACGTCAAATAAACAACAACAACAACAACAACAAATAAACAACAATAACAACGTCAAATAAACAACAACAATAACAACAACAAAAACGTCAAATAAACAACAACAACAACGTCAAATAGACAATAACAACAACGTCAAATAAACAACAACATCAACAACAACAAAAACGACAAATAAACAACAACAACAACAACAACAACGTCAACAACAACAACTATGTCAAATAAACAACAACAACAACGTCAAATAAACAACAACAACAACAATGTCAAATAAACAACAACAACAACAACAACGTCAACAACAACAACAATGTCAAATAAACAACAACAACAACATCAAATAAACAACAACAACAACAACGTCAAATAAACAACAATAACAACAAAAACAACATCAAATAAACAACAACAACAACGTCAAATAAACAACAACAACAACAACAACAACAACGTCAAATAAACAACAACACCAACAACGTCAACAACAACAACAACAATGTCAAATAAACAACAACAACAACGTCAACAACAACAACAATGTCAAATACAAACAACAACAACAACATCAAATAAATAACAACAAGAACAACGTCAAATAAACAACAACAATAACAACAACAACAACATCATATAAACAACAACAACAACGTCAAATAAACAACAATAACAACAACGTCAAATAAACAACAACAACAACAACAACAAAAACGTCAAATAAACAACAACAACAACGTCAACAACAACAACTACGTCAAATAAACAACAACAACAATGTCAACAACAACAACGTCAAATAAACAACAACAACTAAAAGAACGTCAAATAAACAACAACAACAACAGCGTCAAATAAACAACAAAACCAACAACGTCAACAACAACAACAACAATGTCAAATAAACAACAACAACAACAACAACGTCAACAACAACAACTACGTCAAATAAACAACAACAACAACAACAATGTCAACAACAACAATGTCAAATAAACAACAACAACGCCAAATAAACAACAACAACAACAACAATTAAAACAACGTCAAATAAACAACAACAACAACGTCAAATAAACAACAACACCACCACCACCAACAACAACAACAACAATGTCAAATAAACAACAACAACAACAACGTCAACAACAACAACAACAATGTCAAATAAACAACAACAACAACGTCAAATAAACAACAACAACAACAACAACGTTAAATAAACAACAACAACAACATCAAATAAACAACAACAACAACAACAACGTCAAATAAACAACAACAAATACAACAACGTCAAATAAACAACAACAACAACGTCAAATAAACAACAACAACAACAATAACAACAACAACAACGTCAAATAAACAACAACAACAACAACGTCAAATAAACAACAACAACAACGTCAAATAAACAACTACAAAAACAACAACAACATCAACAACAACAACAACGTCAAATAAACAACAACAACATCAAATAAACAACAACAACAACAACAACGTCAAATAAACAACAACAAATACAACAACGTCAAATAAACAACAACAACAACGTCAAATAAACAACAACAACAACAATAACAACAACAACGTCAAATAAACAACAACAACAACACCGTCAAATATACAACAACAACATCAACATCCAATAAACAACAACGACAACAATGTCAAATAAACAACAACAACAAGAACGTCAAATAAACAACAACAATAACAACAACAACAACGTCAAATAAACAACAACAATAACAACAACAACAACGTCAAATAAACAACAACATCAATAACATCAACAACAACAAAAACGTCAAATAAGCAACAACAACAACAACGTCAACAACAACAACAACATCAAATAAACAACAACAACAACGTCAACAACAACAACAATGTCAAATAAACAACAACAACATCAAATAAACAACAACAACAACGTCAACAACAACAACAATGTCAAATAAACAACAACAACATCAAATGAACAACAACAACAACAAGAACGTCAAATAAACAACAACAATAACAACAACAACGTCAAATAAACAACCACAACAACAACGTCAAATAAACAACAACAACAACGTCAAATAAACAACAACAACAACAACATCAACAACAACAAAAACGTCAAATAAACAACAACAACAACAACAACAACAACAACGTCAACAACAACAACTACGTCAAATAAACAACAACAACAACAATGTCAAATAAACAACAACAACGCCAAATAAACAACAACAACAATAACAATTAAAACAACGTCCAATAAACAACAACAACAACGTCAAATAAACAACACCACCACCACCACCACCAACAACAACAATGTCAAATAAACAACAACAACAACAACAACGTCAACAACAACAACAACAATGTCAAATAAACAACAACAACAACAACAACGTCAAATAAACAACAACAACAACGTCAAATAAACAACAACAACAACATCAAATAAACAACAACAACAACAACAACGTCAAATAAACAACAACAAATACAACAACGTCAAATAAACAACAACAACAACAATGTCAAATAAACAACAACAACAACAACAACAATAACAACAACAACGTCAAATAAACAACAACAACAACGTTAAATAAACAACAACAACAACGTCAAATAAACAACTACAAAAACAACAACAACATCATCAACAACAAAAACGTCAAATAAACAACAAAAACAACAACAACAACGTCAACAACAACATCAACGTCAAATAAACAACAACAACAACACCGTCAAATAAACAACAACAACATCAAATAAACAACAACAACAACGTCAAATAAACAACAACAACAACGTCAAATAAACAACAACAACAACAACGTCAAATAAAGAACAACAACAACAACAACGTCAACAACAACAACAACAACAACAACGTCAAATAAACAACAACAACGTCAAATAAACAATAACAACAACAACAATTTCAAATAAACAACAACAACAATGTCAAATAAACAACAACAACAACATCAAATAAACAACAACAACAACGTCAAATAAATAACAATAACAACAACAATGTCAACAGCAACAACGTCAAATAAACAACAACAACAACGTCCAATAAACAACAACAACAACAACGTCAAATAAACAACAACAATAACAACAACGTCAAATAAACAACAATAACAACGTCAAATAAACAACAACAACAACGTCTAATAAACAATAACAACAACAACAACAACGTCAAATAAAAAACAACAACAACAACGTCAAATAAATAACAACAACAACGTCAAATAAACAACAACAACACCAACGTCAAATAAACAACAACAACAACAACATCAAATAAACAACAATAACAACGTCAAATAAACAACAACAATAACAACAACAAAAACTTCAAATAAACAACAACAACAACGTCAAATAGACAATAACAACAATGTCAAATAAACAACAACAACAACAACAACAAAAACGTCAAATAAACAACAACAACAACAACAACGTCAACAACAACAACTACATCAAATAAACAACAACAACAACAACGTCAAATAAACAACAACAACAACAATGTCAAATAAACAACAACAACAACAACGTCAACAACAACAACAATGTCAAATAAACAACAACAACAACATCAAATAAACAACAACAACAACAACGTCAAATAAACAACAATAACAACAAAAACAACAAAAACAACGTCAAATAAACAACAACAACAATAACAACAACAACAACGTCAAATAAACAACAACACCAACAACGTCAACAACAACAACAACAATGTCAAATAAACAACAACAACAACGTCAACAACAACAACAATGTCAAATAAACAACAACAACAACAGCATCAAATAAATAACAACAAGAACAACGTCAAATAAACAACAACAATAACAACAACAACAACGTCATATAAACAACAACAACAACGTCAAATAAACAACAATAACAACAACGTCAAATAAACAACAACAACAACAACAACAACAACAAAAACGTCAAATAAACAACAACAAAAACGTCAACAACAACAACTACGTCAAATAAACAACAACAACAATTTCAACAACAACAACGTCAAATAAACAACAACAACTAAAACAACGTCAAATAAACAACAACAACAACAACAGCGTCAAATAAACAACAAAACCAACAACGTCAACAACAACAACAACAACAATGTCAAATAAACAACAACAACAACAACAACGTCAACAACAACAACTACGTCAAATAAACAACAACAACAACAACAATGTCAACAACAACAATGTCAAATAAACAACAACAACGCCAAATAAATAACAACAACAACAACAACAATTAAAACAACGTCAAATAAACAACAACAGCAACGTCAAATAAACAACAACACGACCACCACCACCAACAACAACAACAATGTCAAATAAACAACAACAACAACAACAACGTCAACAACAACAACAACAATGTCAAATAAACAACAACAACAACAACGTCAAATAAACCACAACAACAACAACGTCAAATAAACAACAACAACATCAAATAAACAACAACAACAACAACGTCAAATAAACAACAACAAATACAACAACGTCAAATAAACAACAACAACAACGTCAAATAAACAACAACAACAACAATAACAACAACAACGTCAAATAAACAACAACAACAACAACGTCAAATAAACAACAACAACAACGTCAAATAAACAACTACAAAAACAATAACAACATCAACAACAACAAAAACGTCAAATAAACAACAAAAACAACAACAACAACGTCAACAACTACAACAACGTCAAATAAACAACAACAACAACAACAACGTCAAATAAACAACAACAACAACAACAACGTCAAATAAACAACAACAACATCAAATAAACAACAACAACAACATCAAATAAACAACAACAACAACAACGTCAAATAAACAACAACAACAACGTCAAATAAACAAAAACAACAACAACGTCAAATAAACAACAACGTCAACAACAACAACACTGTCAACAACAACAACAACGTCAAATAAACAACAACAATGTCAAATAAACAATAACAACAACAACAATGTCAAATAAAAAACAACAACAATGTCAAATAAACAACAACAACAACATCAAATAAACAACAACAACAACAACAACAACGTCAAATAAATAACAATAACAACAACAACGTCAACAACAACAACGTCAAATAAACAACAACAATAACGTCAACAACAACAACAACGTCCAATAAACAACAACAACAACAACGTCAAATAAACAACAATAACAACGTCAAATAAAAAACAACAACAACAACGTCTAATAAACAATAACAACAACAACAACGTCAAATAAATAACAACAACAACAATGTCAAATAAATAACAACAACAACGTCAAATAAACAACAACAACACCAACGTCAAATAAACAACAACAACAACAACAACAAATAAACAACAATAACAACGTCAAATAAACAACAACAATAACAACAACAAAAACGTCAAATAAACAACAACAACAACGTCAAATAGACAATAACAACAACGTCAAATAAACAACAACATCAACAACAACAAAAACGACAAATAAACAACAACAACAACAACAACAACGTCAACAACAACAACTATGTCAAATAAACAACAACAACAACGTCAAATAAACAACAACAACAACAATGTCAAATAAACAACAACAACAACAACAACGTCAACAACAACAACAATGTCAAATAAACAACAACAACAACATCAAATAAACAACAACAACAACAACGTCAAATAAACAACAATAACAACAAAAACAACATCAAATAAACAACAACAACAACGTCAAATAAACAACAACAACAACAACAACAACAACAACGTCAAATAAACAACAACACCAACAACGTCAACAACAACAACAACAATGTCAAATAAACAACAACAACAACGTCAACAACAACAACAATGTCAAATACAAACAACAACAACAACATCAAATAAATAACAACAAGAACAACGTCAAATAAACAACAACAATAACAACAACAACAACATCATATAAACAACAACAACAACGTCAAATAAACAACAATAACAACAACGTCAAATAAACAACAACAACAACAACAACAAAAACGTCAAATAAACAACAACAACAACGTCAACAACAACAACTACGTCAAATAAACAACAACAACAATGTCAACAACAACAACGTCAAATAAACAACAACAACTAAAAGAACGTCAAATAAACAACAACAACAACAGCGTCAAATAAACAACAAAACCAACAACGTCAACAACAACAACAACAATGTCAAATAAACAACAACAACAACAACAACGTCAACAACAACAACTACGTCAAATAAACAACAACAACAACAACAATGTCAACAACAACAATGTCAAATAAACAACAACAACGCCAAATAAACAACAACAACAACAACAATTAAAACAACGTCAAATAAACAACAACAAAACGATTAATAAACAACAACACCACCACCACCACCAACAACAACAACAATGTCAAATAAACAACAACAACAACAACGTCAACAACAACAACAACAATGTCAAATAAACAACAACAACAACGTCAAATAAACAACAACAACAACAACAACGTTAAATAAACAACAACAACAACATCAAATAAACAACAACAACAACAACAACGTCAAATAAACAACAACAAATACAACAACGTCAAATAAACAACAACAACAACGTCAAATAAACAACAACAACAACAATAACAACAACAACAACGTCAAATAAACAACAACAACAACAACGTCAAATAAACAACAACAACAACGTCAAATAAACAACTACAAAAACAACAACAACATCAACAACAACAAAAACGTCAAATAAACAACAAAAACAACAACAACAACGTCAACAACAACAACAACGTCAAATAAACAACAACAACAACAACAACACCGTCAAATAAACAACAACAACATCAAATAAACAACAACAACAACAACGTCAAATAAACAACAACAACAACGTCAAATAAACAAAAACAACAACAACGTCAAATAAACAACAACAACAACGACAACAACAACGTCAACAACAACAACAACGTCAACAACAACAACAACAACGTCAAATAAACAACAATAATGTCAAATAAACAATAACAACAACAACAATGTCAAATAAAAAACAACAACAATGTCAAATAAACAACAACAACAACATCAAATAAACAACAACAACAACAACAACATCAAATAAATAACAATAACAACAACAACGTCAACAACAACAACGTCAAATAAACAACAACAACAACGTCAACAACAACAACAACGTCCAATAAACAACAACAACAACGTCAAATAAACAACAACAATAACAACAACGTCAAATAAACAACAATAACAACGTCAAATAAACAACAACAACAACAACGTCTAATAAACAATAACAACAACAACAACGTCAAATAAATAACAACAACAACAATGTCAAAAAAATAACAACAACAACGTCAAATAAACAACAACAACACCAACTTCAAATAAACAACAACAACAACAACAACATCAAATAAACAACAATAACAACGTCAAATAAACAACAACAATAACAACAACAAAAACGTCAAATAAACAACAACAACAACGTCAAATAGACAATATCAACAACGTCGAATAAACAACAACATCAACAACAACAAAAACGTCAAATAAACAACAACAACAACAACAACAACAACCACAACAACAACAACAACGTCAACAACAACAACTACGTCAAATAAACAACAACAACAACGTCAAATAAACAACAACAACAACAATGTTAAATAAACAACAACAACAACAACAATGTCAACAACAACAACAATGTCAAATAAACAACAACAACAACAACATCAAATAAACAACAACAACAACAACGTCAAATAAACAACAATAACAACAACAACAACGTCAAATAAACAACAACAACAACGTCAAATAAACAACAAAACAACATCAACAACAACAAAAACGTCAAATAAACAACAACAACAACAACAACGTCAACAACAACAACAACTACGTCAAATAAACAACAACAACAACAATGTCAACAACAACAATGTCAAATAAACAACAACAACGCCAAATAAACAACAACAACTAAAACAACGTCTAATAAACAACAACAACAACAACGTCAAATAAACAACAACAATAACAACAACAACAACGTCAAATAAACAACAACAACAACAACGTTAAATAAACAACAACAACAACGTCAAATAAACAACTACAAAAACAACAACAACATCAACAACAACAAAAACGTCAAATAAACAACAAAAACAACAACAACAACAACGTCAACAACAACATCAACGTCAAATAAACAACAACAACAACAACAACAACACCGTCAAATAAACAACAACAACATCAAATAAACAACAACAACAACAACGTCAAATAAACAACAACAACAACGTCAAATAAACAACAACAACAACAACGTCAAATAAACAACAACAACAACAACGTCAATAACAACAACAACGTCAACAACAACAACAACGTCAAATAAACAACAACAACGTCAAATAAACAATAACAACAACAACAATGTCAAATAAACAACAACAACAACAATGTCAAATAAACAACAACAATAACATCAAATAAACAACAACAACAACAACGTCAAATAAATAACAATAACAACAACAATGTCAACAATAACAACGTCAAATAAACAACAACAATAACAACAACAAAAACGTCAAATAAACAACAACAACAACGTCAAATAGACAATAACAACAACGTCAAATAAACAACAACATCAACAACAACAAAATCGTCAAATAAACAACAACAACAACAACAACGTCAACAACAACAACTATGTCAAATAAACAACAACAACAACGTCAAATAAACAACAACAACAACAATGTCAAATAAACAACAACAACAACAACAACGTCAACAACAACAACAATGTCAAATAAACAACAACAACAACATCAAATAAACAACAACAACAACAACGTCAAATAAACAACAATAACAACAAAAACAACATCAAATAAACAACAACAACAACGTCAAATAAACAACAACAACAACAACAACGTCAAATAAACAACAACACCAACAACGTCAACAACAACAACAACAATGTCAAATAAACAACAACAACAACGTCAACAACAACAACAATGTCAAATACAAACAACAACAACAACATCAAATAAATAACAACAAGAACAACGTCAAATAAACAACAACAATAACAACAACAACAACGTCATATAAACAACAACAACAACGTCAAATAAACAACAATAACAACAACGTCAAATAAACAACAACAACAACAACAACAACAACAAAAATGTCAAATAAACAACAACAACAACGTCAACAACAACAACTACGTCAAATAAACAACAACAACAATGTCAACAACAACAACGTCAAATAAACAACAACAACTAAAACAACGTCAAATAAACAATAACAACAACAGCGTCAAATAAACAACAAAACCAACAACGTCAACAACAACAACAACAATGTCAAATAAACAACAACAACAACAACAACGTCAACAACAACAACTACGTCAAATAAACAACAACAACAACAACAATGTCAACAACAACAATGTCAAATAAACAACAACAACGCCAAATAAACAACAACAACAACAACAATTAAAACAACGTCAAATAAACAACAACAACAACGTCAAATAAACAACAACACCACCACCACCACCAACAACAACAACAATGTCAAATAAACAACAACAACAACAACGTCAACAACAACAACAACAATGTCAAATAAACAACAACAACAACGTCAAATAAACAACAACAACAACAACAACAACGTTAAATAAACAACAACAACAACATCAAATAAACAACAACAACAACAACAACGTCAAATAAACAACAACAAATACAACAACGTCAAATAAACAACAACAACAACGTCAAATAAACAACAACAACAACAATAACAACAACAACAACGTCAAATAAACAACAACAACAACAACGTCAAATAAACAACAACAACGTCAAATAAACAACTACAAAAACAACAACAACGTCAACAACAACAAAAACGTCAAATAAACAACAAAAACAACAACAACAACGTCAACAACAACGTCAAATAAACCACAACAACAACAACAACACCGTCAAATAAACAACAACAACATCAAATAAACAACAACAACAACAACGTCAAATAAACAACAACAACAACGTCAAATAAACAAAAACAACAACAACGTCAAATAAACAACAACAACAACAACAACAACGTCAACAACAACAACAACAACGTCAAATAAACAACAATAATGTCAAATAAACAATAACAACAACAACAATGTCAAATAAAAAACAACAACAATGTCAAATAAACAACAACAACAACATCAAATAAACAACAACAACAACAACATCAAATAAATAACAATAACAACAACAACGTCAACAACAACAACGTCAACAACAACAACAACGTCCAATAAACAACAACAACAACAACGTCAAATAAACAACAACAATAACATCAACGTCAAATAAACAACAATAACAACGTCAAATAAACAACAACAACAACAACGTCTAATAAACAATAACAACAACAACAACGTCAAATAAATAACAACAACAACAATGTCAAATAAATAACAACAACAACGTCAAATAAACAACAACAACACCAACGTCAAATAAACAACAACAACAACAACAACATCAAATAAACAACAATAACAACGTCAAATAAACAACAACAATAACAACAACAAAAACGTCAAATATACAACAACAACAACGTCAAATAGACAATAACAACAACGTCGAATAAACAACAACATCAACAACAACAAAAACGTCAAATAAACAACAACAACAACAACAACAACCACAACAACAACAACAACGTCAACAACAACAACTACGTCAAATAAACAACAACAACAACGTCAAATAAACAACAACAACAACAATGTTAAATAAACAACAACAACAACAACGTCAACAACAACAACAATGTCAAATAAACAACAACAACAACATCAAATAAACAACAACAACAACAACGTCAAATAAACAACAATAACAACAACAACAACGTCAAATAAACAACAACAACAACGTCAAATAAACAACAAAACAACATCAACAACAACAAAAACGTCAAATAAACAACAACAACAACAACGTCAACAACAACAACAACTACGTCAAATAAACAACAACAACAACAATGTCAACAACAACAATGTCAAATAAACAACAACAACGCCAAATAAACAACAACAACTAAAACAACGTCTAATAAACAACAACAACAACAACGTCAAATAAACAACAACAATAACAACAACAACAACGTCAAATAAACAACAACAACAACAACGTCAAATAAACAACTACAAAAACAACAACAACATCAACAACAACAAAAACGCTAAATAAACAACAACAACAACAACAACAACAACACCGTCAAATAAACAACAACAACATCAAATAAACAACAACAACAACAACGTCAAATAAACAACAACAACAACGTCAAATAAACAACAACAACAACAACGTCAAATAAACAACAACAACAACGTCAACAACAACAACAACGTCAACAACAACAACAACAATGTCAAATAAACAACAACAACGTCAAATAAACAATAACAACAACAACAATGTCAAATAAACAACAACAACAATGTCAAATAAACAACAACAATAACATCAAATAAACAACAACAACAACAACAACAACGTCAAATAAATAACAATAACAACAACAATGTCAACAACAACAACGTCAAATAAACAGCAACAACAACAACGTCAACAACAACAACAACGTCCAATAAACAACAACAACAACAACGTCAAATAAACAACAACAATAACAACAACGTCAAATAAACAACAATAACAACGTCAAATAAACAACAACAACAACGTCTAATAAACAATAACAACAACAACAACGTCAAATAAATAACATTAACAACAACGTCAAATAAATAACAACAACAACGTCAAATAAACAACAACAACAACGTCAAATAAACAACAACAACACCAACGTCAAATAAACAACAACATCAACAACATCAAATAAATAACAATAACAACGTCAAATAAACAACAACAATAACAACAACAAAAACGTCAAATAAACAACAACAACAACGTCAAATAGACAATAACAACAACGTCAAAAAAACAACAACATCAACAACAACAAAAACGTCAAATAAACAACAACAACAACAACAACACCAACAACAACAACGTCAATAACAACAACTACGACAAATAAACAACAACAACAACGTCAAATAAACAACAACAACAACAATGTCAAATAAACAACAACAACAACAACGTCAACAATAACAACAATGTCAAATAAACAACAACAACAACATCAAATAAACAACAACAACAACGTCAAATAAACAACAATAACAACAACAACAACATCAAATAAACAACAACAACAACGTCAAATAAACAACAACAACAACATCAACAAACAACAAAAACGTCAAATAAACAACAACAACAACAACGTCAACAACAACAACAACAACTACGTCAAATAAACAACAACAACAACAATGTCAACAACAACAATGTCAAATAAACAACAACAACGCCAAATAAACAACAACAACTAAAACAACGTCAAATAAACAACAACAACAACAGCGTCAAATAAACAACAACACCAACAACAACAACAATGTCAAATAAATAACAACAACAACGTCAACAACAACAACAACAACAATGTCAAATAAATAACAACAACAACAACGTCAAATAAACAATAACAACAACAACAACGTCAAATAAACAACAACAACAACAACGTCAAATAAACAACAACAACAACGTCAAATAAATAACAACAACAACAACGTCAAATAAACAACAACAACAACAACAAATAAACAATAACAATGACAACAACAACATCAAATAAACAACAGCAACAACAATGACAACGTCAAATAAACAACAACAACAACAACAACGTCAACAACAACAACGTCAAATAAACAACAACAACAACATCAAATAAACAACAACAACAACAACAACGTCAAATAAACAACAGCAATAACAACGTCAAATAAACAACAACAATAACAACAACGTCAAATAAGCAACAACAACAACAAATACAACAACAACAACAAATACAACAACAACAACAACAACAACATTGTCAAATAACAAAAACAATGTCAAATAAACAACAATAAAAACGTCAAATAAACAACAACAACAACGTCAAATAAATAACAACAACAACAACGTCAAATAAACAACAACAACAACAACGTCAAATAAACAACAACAATGACAACAACAACGTCAAATAAACAACAGCAACAACAATGACAACGTCAAATAAACAACAACAACAACAACGTCAACAACAACAACGTCAAATAAACAACAACAACAACATCAAATAAACAACAACAACAACGTCAAATAAACAACAGCAATAACAACGTCAAATAAACAACAACAATAACAACAACGTCAAATAAGCAACAACAAATACAACAACAACAACAACAACAACAACAAATACAACAACAACAACGTCAAATAACAAAAACAACGTCAAATAAACAACAATAACAACGTCAAATAAACAACAACAACAACAACAGCAACAACGTCAAATAAACAATAACAACAACAACAACGTAAAATAAATAACAACAACAACGTCAAATAAACAACAACAACACCAACGTCAAATAAACAACAACAACAACATCAAATAAACAACAACAACAACAACGTCAAATAAACAACAACAATAACAACAACAACAACGTCAAATAAACAACAACAACGTCAAATAAACATTAACAACAACGTCAAATAAACAACAACAACAACATCAAATAAACAACAACAACAACAACAACGTCAAATAAACAACAGCAATAACAACGTCAAATAAACAACAACAATAACAACAACGTCAAATAAGCAACAACAACAACAAATACAACAACAACAACAAATACAACAACAACAACAACAACAACATTGTCAAATAACAAAAACAATGTCAAATAAACAACAATAAAAACGTCAAATAAACAACAACAACAACGTCAAATAAATAACAACAACAACAACGTCAAATAAACAACAACAACAACAACGTCAAATAAACAACAACAATGACAACAACAACGTCAAATAAACAACAGCAACAACAATGACAACGTCAAATAAACAACAACAACAACAACGTCAACAACAACAACGTCAAATAAACAACAACAACAACATCAAATAAACAACAACAACAACGTCAAATAAACAACAGCAATAACAACGTCAAATAAACAACAACAATAACAACAACGTCAAATAAGCAACAACAAATACAACAACAACAACAACAACAACAACAAATACAACAACAACAACGTCAAATAACAAAAACAACGTCAAATAAACAACAATAACAACGTCAAATAAACAACAACAACAACAACAGCAACAACGTCAAATAAACAATAACAACAACAACAACGTAAAATAAATAACAACAACAACGTCAAATAAACAACAACAACACCAACGTCAAATAAACAACAACAACAACATCAAATAAACAACAACAACAACAACGTCAAATAAACAACAACAATAACAACAACAACAACGTCAAATAAACAACAACAACGTCAAATAAACATTAACAACAACGTCAAATAAACAACAACAACAACATCAACAACAACAAAAACGTCAAATAAACAACAACAACAACGTCAAATAAACAACAACAACAACAATGTCAAATAAACAACAACAACAACAACAACATCAAATAAACAACAATAACAACGTCAAATAAACAACAACAATAACAAAAACAAAAACGTCAAATAAACAACAACAACAAAAACGTCAAATAAACAACAACAACAACGTCAAATAGACAATAACAACAATGTCAAATAAACAACAACATCAACAACAACAAAAACGTCAAATAAACAACAACAACAACAACAACAACGTCAACAACAACAACTACGTCAAATAAACAACAACAACGTCAAATAAACAACAACAACAACAATGTCAAATAAACAACAACAAAAACAACGTAAACAACAACAACAATGTCAAATAAACAACAACAACAACATCAAATAAACAACAACAACAACAACGTCAAATAAACAACAATAACAACAAAAACAACATCAAATAAACAACAACAACAACGTCAAATAAACAACAACAACAACAACAACGTCAAATAAACAACAACACCAACAACGTCAACAACAACAACAACAATGTCAAATAAACAACAACAACAATGTCAAATAAACAACAACAATAACATCAAATAAACAACAACAACAACAACAACGTCAAATAAATAACAATAACAACAATAATGTCAACAACAACAACGTCAAATAAACAGCAACAACAACAACGTCACCAACAACAACAACGTCCAATAAACAACAACAACAACAACGTCAAATAAACAACAACAATAACAACAACGTCAAATAAACAACAATAACAACGTCAAATAAACAACAACAACAACGTCTAATAAACAATAACAACAACAACAACGTCAAATAAATAACATTAACAACAACGTCAAATAAATAACAACAACAACGTCAAATAAACAACAACAACAACGTCAAATAAACAACAACAACACCAACGTCAAATAAACAACAACATCAACAACATCAAATAAACAACAATAACAACGTCAAATAAACAACAACAATAACAACAACAAAAACGTCAAATAAACAACAACAACAACGTCAAATAGACAATAACAACAACGTCAAATAAACAACAACATCAACAACAACAAAAACGTCAAATAAACAACAACAACAACAACAACAACAACGTCAACAACAACAACTACGTCAAATAAACAACAACAACAACGTCAAATAAACAACAACAACAACAATGTCAAATAAACAACAACAACAACCACGTCAACAACAACAACAACAATGTCAAATAAACAACAACAACAACATCAAATAAACAACAACAACAACGTCAAATAAACAACAATAACAACAACAACAACATCAAATAAACAACAACAACAACGTCAAATAAACAACAACAACAACATCAACAACAACAAAAACGTCAAATAAACAACAACAACAACAACAACAACAACTACGTCAAATAAACAACAACAACAACAATGTCAACAACAACAATGTCAAATAAACAACAACAACGCCAAATAAACAACAACAACTAAAACAACGTCAAATAAACAACAACAACAACAGCGTCAAATAAACAACAACACCAACAACAACAACATTGTCAAATAAACAACAACAACAACGTCAACAACAACAACAACAATGTCAAATAAATAACAACAACAACAACGTCAAATAAACAATAACAACAACAACAACGTCAAATAAACAACAACAACAACAACGTCAAATAAACAACAACAACAACGTCAAATAAATAACAACAACAACAACGTCAAATAAACAACAACAACAACAAATAAACAATAACAATGACAACAACAACGTCAAATAAACAACAGCAACAACAATGACAACGTCAAATAAACAACAACAACAACAACAACGTCAACAACAACAACGTCAAATAAACAACAACAACAACAACATCAAATAAACAACAACAACAACAACGTCAAATAAACAACAGCAATAACAACGTCAAATAAACAACAACAATAACAACAACGTCAAATAAGCAACAACAACAACAAATACAACAACAACAACAAATACAACAACAACAACAACAACAACATTGTCAAATAACAAAAACAATGTCAAATAAACAACAATAACAACGTCAAATAAACAACAACAACAACGTCAAATAAATAACAACAACAACAACGTCAAATAAACAACAACAACAACAACGTCAAATAAACAACAACAATGACAACAACAACGTCAAATAAACAACAGCAACAACAATGACAACGTCAAATAAACAACAACAACAACAACGTCAACAACAACAACGTCAAATAAACAACAACAACAACATCAAATAAACAACAACAACAACGTCAAATAAACAACAGCAATAACAACGTCAAATAAACAACAACGTCAAATAAGCAACAACAAATACAACAACAACAACAACAACAACAAATACAACAACAACAACGTCAAATAACAAAAACAACGTCAAATAAACAACAATAACAACGTCAAATAAACAACAGCAACAACAACAGCAACAACGTCAAATAAACAATAACAACAACAACAACGTAAAATAAATAACAACAACAACGTCAAATAAACAACAACAACACCAACGTCAAATAAACAACAACAACAACATCAAATAAACAACAACAACAACAACGTCAAATAAACAACAACAATAACAACAACAACAACAACGTCAAATAAACAACAACAACGTCAAATAAACATTAACAACAACGTCAAATAAACAACAACAACAACATCAACAACAACAAAAACGTCAAATAAACAACAACAACAACGTCAAATAAACAACAACAACAACAATGTCAAATAAACAACAACAACAACAACAACATCAAATAAACAACAATAACAACGTCAAATAAACAACAACAATAACAAAAACAAAAACGTCAAATAAACAACAACAACAAAAACGTCAAATAAACAACAACAACAACGTCAAATAAACAACAATAACAACAACGTCAAATAAACAACAACAACAACAACAACAACAAAAATGTCAAATAAACAACAACAACAACGTCAACAACAACAACTACGTCAAATAAACAACAACAACAATGTCAACAACAACAACGTCAAATAAACAACAACAACTAAAACAACGTCAAATAAACAATAACAACAACAGCGTCAAATAAACAACAAAACCAACAACGTCAACAACAACAACAACAATGTCAAATAAACAACAACAACAACAACAACGTCAACAACAACAACTACGTCAAATAAACAACAACAACAACAACAATGTCAACAACAACAATGTCAAATAAACAAAAACAACGCCAAATAAACAACAACAACAACAACAATTAAAACAACGTCAAATAAACAACAACAACAACGTCAAATAAACAACAACACCACCACCACCACCAACAACAACAACAATGTCAAATAAACAACAACAACAACAACGTCAACAACAACAACAACAACAATGTCAAATAAACAACAACAACAACGTCAAATAAACAACAACAACAACAACAACGTTAAATAAACAACAACAACAACATCAAATAAACAACAACAACAACAACAACGTCAAATAAACAACAACAAATACAACAACGTCAAATAAACAACAACAACAACGTCAAATAAACAACAACAACAACAATAACAACAACAACAACGTCAAATAAACAACAACAACAACAACGTCAAATAAACAACAACAACGTCAAATAAACAACTACAAAAACAACAACAACATCAACAACAACAAAAACGTCAAATAAACAACAAAAACAACAACAACAACGTCAACAACAACGTCAAATAAACCACAACAACAACAACAACAACACCGTCAAATAAACAACAACAACATCAAATAAACAACAACAACAACAACGTCAAATAAACAACAACAACAACGTCAAATAAACAAAAACAACAACAACGTCAAATAAACAACAACAACAACAACAACGTCAACAACAACAACAACAACGTCAAATAAACAACAATAATGTCAAATAAACAATAACAACAACAACAATGTCAAATAAAAAACAACAACAATGTCAAATAAACAACAACAACAACATCAAATAAACAACAACAACAACAACATCAAATAAATATCAATAACAACAACAACGTCAACAACAACAACGTCAACAACAACAACAACGTCCAATAAACAACAACAACAACAACGTCAAATAAACAACAACAATAACATCAACGTCAAATAAACAACAATAACAACGTCAAATAAACAACAACAACAACAACGTCTAATAAACAATAACAACAACAACAACGTCAAATAAATAACAACAACAACAATGTCAAATAAATAACAACAACAACGTCAAATAAACAACAACAACACCAACGTCAAATAAACAACAACAACAACAACAACATCAAATAAACAACAATAACAACGTCAAATAAACAACAACAATAACAACAACAAAAACGTCAAATATACAACAACAACAACGTCAAATAGACAATAACAACAACGTCGAATAAACAACAACATCAACAACAACAAAAACGTCAAATAAACAACAACAACAACAACAACAACCACAACAACAACAACAACGTCAACAACAACAACTACGTCAAATAAACAACAACAACAACGTCAAATAAACAACAACAACAACAATGTTAAATAAACAACAACAACAACAACGTCAACAACAACAACAATGTCAAATAAACAACAACAACAACATCAAATAAACAACAACAACAACAACGTCAAATAAACAACAATAACAACAACAACAACGTCAAATAAACAACAACAACAACGTCAAATAAACAACAAAACAACATCAACAACAACAAAAACGTCAAATAAACAACAACAACAACAACGTCAACAACAACAACAACTACGTCAAATAAACAACAACAACAACAATGTCAACAACAACAATGTCAAATAAACAACAACAACGCCAAATAAACAACAACAACTAAAACAACGTCTAATAAACAACAACAACAACAACGTCAAATAAACAACAACAATAACAACAACAACAACGTCAAATAAACAACAACAACAACAACGTTAAATAAACAACAACAACAACGTCAAATAAACAACTACAAAAACAACAACAACATCAACAACAACAAAAACGCTAAATAAACAACAACAACAACAACAACAACACCGTCAAATAAACAACAACAACATCAAATAAACAACAACAACAACAACGTCAAATAAACAACAACAACAACGTCAAATAAACAACAACAACAACAACGTCAAATAAACAACAACAACAACGTCAACAACAACAACAACGTCAACAACAACAACAACAATGTCAAATAAACAACAACAACGTCAAATAAACAATAACAACAACAACAATGTCAAATAAACAACAACAACAATGTCAAATAAACAACAACAATAACATCAAATAAACAACAACAACAACAACAACAACGTCAAATAAATAACAATAACAACAACAATGTCAACAACAACAACGTCAAATAAACAGCAACAACAACAACGTCAACAACAACAACAACGTCCAATAAACAACAACAACAACAACGTCAAATAAACAACAACAATAACAACAACGTCAAATAAACAACAATAACAACGTCAAATAAACAACAACAACAACGTCTAATAAACAATAACAACAACAACAACGTCAAATAAATAACATTAACAACAACGTCAAATAAATAACAACAACAACGTCAAATAAACAACAACAACAACGTCAAATAAACAACAACAACACCAACGTCAAATAAACAACAACATCAACAACATCAAATAAACAACAATAACAACGTCAAATAAACAACAACAATAACAACAACAAAAACGTCAAATAAACAACAACAACAACGTCAAATAGACAATAACAACAACGTCAAATAAACAACAACATCAACAACAACAAAAACGTCAAATAAACAACAACAACAACAACAACACCAACAACAACAACGTCAACAACAACAACTACGTCAAATAAACAACAACAACAACGTCAAATAAACAACAACAACAACAATGTCAAATAAACAACAACAACAACGTCAAATAAACAACAATAACAACAACAACAACATCAAATAAACAACAACAACAACGTCAAATAAACAACAACAACAACATCAACAACAACAAAAACGTCAAATAAACAACAACAACAACAACAACAACAACGTCAACAACAACAACAACAACTACGTCAAATAAACAACAACAACAACAATGTCAACAACAACAATGTCAAATAAACAACAACAACGCCAAATAAACAACAACAACTAAAACAACGTCAAATAAACAACAACAACAACAACAGCGTCAAATAAACAACAACACCAACAACAACAACAATGTCAAATAAATAACAACAACAACGTCAACAACAACAACAACAACAATGTCAAATAAATAACAACAACAACAACGTCAAATAAACAATAACAACAACAACAACGTCAAATAAACAACAACAACAACAATGTCAAATAAACAACAACAACAACGTCAAATAAATAACAACAACAACAACGTCAAATAAACAACAACAACAACAACAAATAAACAATAACAATGACAACAACAACATCAAATAAACAACAGCAACAACAATGACAACGTCAAATAAACAACAACAACAACAACAACGTCAACAACAACAACGTCAAATAAACAACAACAACAACATCAAATAAACAACAACAACAACAACAACGTCAAATAAACAACAGCAATAACAACGTCAAATAAACAACAACAATAACAACAACGTCAAATAAGCAACAACAACAACAAATACAACAACAACAACAAATACAACAACAACAACAACAACAACAACAACATTGTCAAATAACAAAAACAATGTCAAATAAACAACAATAACAACGTCAAATAAACAACAACAACAACGTCAAATAAATAACAACAACAACAACGTCAAATAAACAACAACAACAACAACGTCAAATAAACAACAACAATGACAACAACAACGTCAAATAAACAACAGCAACAACAATGACAACGTCAAATAAACAACAACAACAACAACGTCAACAACAACAACGTCAAATAAACAACAACAACAACATCAAATAAACAACAACAACAACGTCAAATAAACAACAGCAATAACAACGTCAAATAAACAACAACAATAACAACAACGTCAAATAAGCAACAACAAATACAACAACAACAACAACAACAACAACAACAACAACAACAACAACAACAACAACAACAAATACAACAACAACAACGTCAAATAACAAAAACAACGTCAAATAAACAACAATAACAACGTCAAATAAACAACAACAACAACAACAGCAACAACGTCAAATAAACATTAACAACAACAACAACGTAAAATAAATAACAACAACAACGTCAAATAAACAACAACAACACCAACGTCAAATAAACAACAACAACAACATCAAATAAACAACAACAACAACAACGTCAAATAAACAACAACAATAACAACAACAACAACGTCAAATAAACAACAACAACGTCAAATAAACATTAACAACAACGTCAAATAAACAACAACAACAACATCAACAACAACAAAAACGTCAAATAAACAACAACAACAACGTCAAATAAACAACAACAACAACAATGTCAAATAAACAACAACAACAACAACATCAAATAAACAACAATAACAACGTCAAATAAACAACAACAATAACAAAAACAAAAACGTCAAATAAACAACAACAACAAAAACGTCAAATAAACAACAACAACAACGTCAAATAGACAATAACAACAATGTCAAATAAACAACAACATCAACAACAACAAAAACGTCAAATAAACAACAACAACAACAACAACGTCAACAACAACAACTACGTCAAATAAACAACAACAACAACGTCAAATAAACAACAACAACAACAATGTCAAATAAACAACAACAAAAACAACGTAAACAACAACAACAATGTCAAATAAACAACAACAACAACATCAAATAAACAACAACAACAACAACGTCAAATAAACAACAATAACAACAAAAACAACATCAAATAAACAACAACAACAACGTCAAATAAACAACAACAACAACAACAACGTCAAATAAACAACAACACCAACAACGTCAACAACAACAACAACAATGTCAAATAAACAACAACAACAATGTCAAATAAACAACAACAATAACATCAAATAAACAACAACAACAACAACAACGTCAAATAAATAACAATAACAACAACAATGTCAACAACAACAACGTCAAATAAACAGCAACAACAACAACGTCAACAACAACAACAACGTCCAATAAACAACAACAACAACAACGTCAAATAAACAACAACAATAACAACAACGTCAAATAAACAACAATAACAACGTCAAATAAACAACAACAACAACGTCTAATAAACAATAACAACAACAACAACGTCAAATAAATAACATTAACAACAACGTCAAATAAATAACAACAACAACGTCAAATAAACAACAACAACAACGTCAAATAAACAACAACAACACCAACGCCAAATAAACAACAACATCAACAACATCAAATAAACAACAATAACAACGTCAAATAAACAACAACAATAACAACAACAAAAACGTCAAATAAACAACAACAACAACGTCAAATAGACAATAACAACAACGTCAAATAAACAACAACATCAACAACAACAAAAACGTCAAATAAACAACAACAACAACAACAACAACAACAACAACGTCAACAACAACAACTACGTCAAATAAACAACAACAACAACGTCAAATAAACAACAACAACAACAATGTCAAATAAACAACAACAACAACCACGTCAACAACAACAACAACAATGTCAAATAAACAACAACAACAACATCAAATAAACAACAACAACAACGTCAAATAAACAACAATAACAACAACAACAACATCAAATAAACAACAACAACAACGTCAAATAAACAACAACAACAACATCAACAACAACAAAAACGTCAAATAAACAACAACAACAACAACAACGTCAACAACAACAACAACAACTACGTCAAATAAACAACAACAACAACAATGTCAACAACAACAATGTCAAATAAACAACAACAACGCCAAATAAACAACAACAACTAAAACAACGTCAAATAAACAACAACGTCAAATAAACAACAACAACAACAGCGTCAAATAAACAACAACACCAACAACAACAACATTGTCAAATAAACAACAACAACAACGTCAACAACAACAACAACAATGTCAAATAAATAACAACAACAACAACGTCAAATAAACAATAACAACAACAACAACGTCAAATAAACAACAACAACAACAACGTCAAATAAACAACAACAACAACGTCAAATAAATAACAACAACAACAACGTCAAATAAACAACAACAACAACAAATAAACAATAACAATGACAACAACAACGTCAAATAAACAACAGCAACAACAATGACAACGTCAAATAAACAACAACAACAACGTCAACAACAACAACGTCAAATAAACAACAACAACAACAACATCAAATAAACAACAACAACAACAACAACAACGTCAAATAAACAACAGCAATAACAACGTCAAATAAACAACAACAATAACAACAACGTCAAATAAGCAACAACAACAACAAATACAACAACAACAACAAATACAACAACAACAACAACAACAACAACAACATTGTCAAATAACAAAAACAATGTCAAATAAACAACAATAACAACGTCAAATAAACAACAACAACAACGTCAAATAAATAACAACAACAACAACGTCAAATAAACAACAACAACAACAACGTCAAATAAACAACAACAATGACAACAACAACGTCAAATAAACAACAGCAACAACAATGACAACGTCAAATAAACAACAACAACAACAACGTCAACAACAACAACGTCAAATAAACAACAACAACAACATCAAATAAACAACAACAACAACGTCAAATAAACAACAGCAATAACAACGTCAAATAAACAACAACGTCAAATAAGCAACAACAAATACAACAACAACAACAACAACAACAAATACAACAACAACAACGTCAAATAACAAAAACAACGTCAAATAAACAACAATAACAACGTCAAATAAACAACAGCAACAACAACAGCAACAACGTCAAATAAACAATAACAACAACAACAACGTAAAATAAATAACAACAACAACGTCAAATAAACAACAACAACACCAACGTCAAATAAACAACAACAACAACATCAAATAAACAACAACAACAACAACGTCAAATAAACAACAACAATAACAACAACAACAACGTCAAATAAACAACAACAACGTCAAATAAACATTAACAACAACGTCAAATAAACAACAACAACAACATCAACAACAACAAAAACGTCAAATAAACAACAACAACAACGTCAAATAAACAACAACAACAACAATGTCAAATAAACAACAACAACAACAACAACATCAAATAAACAACAATAACAACGTCAAATAAACAACAACAATAACAAAAACAAAAACGTCAAATAAACAACAACAACAAAAACGTCAAATAAACAACAACAACAACGTCAAATAGACAATAACAACAATGTCAAATAAACAACAACATCAACAACAACAAAAACGTCAAATAAACAACAACAACAACAACAACGTCAACAACAACAACTACGTCAAATAAACAACAACAACAACGTCAAATAAACAACAACAACAACAATGTCAAATAAACAACAACAAAAACAACGTAAACAACAACAACAATGTCAAATAAACAACAACAACAACATCAAATAAACAACAACAACAACAACGTCAAATAAACAACAATAACAACAAAAACAACATCAAATAAACAACAACAACAACGTCAAATAAACAACAACAACAACAACAACGTCAAATAAACAACAACACCAACAACGTCAACAACAACAACAACAATGTCAAATAAACAACAACAACAATGTCAAATAAACAACAACAATAACATCAAATAAACAACAACAACAACAACAACGTCAAATAAATAACAATAACAACAACAATGTCAACAACAACAACGTCAAATAAACAGCAACAACAACAACGTCAACAACAACAACAACGTCCAATAAACAACAACAACAACGTCAAATAAACAACAACAATAACAACAACGTCAAATAAACAACAATAACAACGTCAAATAAACAACAACAACAACGTCTAATAAACAATAACAACAACAACAACGTCAAATAAATAACATTAACAACAACGTCAAATAAATAACAACAACAACGTCAAATAAACAACAACAACAACGTCAAATAAACAACAACAACACCAACGTCAAATAAACAACAACATCAACAACATCAAATAAACAACAATAACAACGTCAAATAAACAACAACAATAACAACAACAAAAACGTCAAATAAACAACAACAACAACGTCAAATAGACAATAACAACAACGTCAAATAAACAACAACATCAACAACAACAAAAACGTCAAATAAACAACAACAACAACAACAACAACAACGTCAACAACAACAACTACGTCAAATAAACAACAACAACAACGTCAAATAAACAACAACAACAATGTCAAATAAACAACAACAACAACCACGTCAACAACAACAACAACAACAATGTCAAATAAACAACAACAACAACATCAAATAAACAACAACAACAACGTCAAATAAACAACAATAACAACAACAACAACATCAAATAAACAACAACAACAACGTCAAATAAACAACAACAACAACATCAACAACAACAAAAACGTCAAATAAACAACAACAACAACAACAACGTCAACAACAACAACAACAACTACGTCAAATAAACAACAACAACAACAATGTCAACAACAACAATGTCAAATAAACAACAACAACGCCAAATAAACAACAACAACTAAAACAACGTCAAATAAACAACAACAACAACAGCGTCAAATAAACAACAACACCAACAACAACAACAATGTCAAATAAACAACAACAACAACGTCAACAACAACAACAACAACAATGTCAAATAAATAACAACAACAACAACGTCAAATAAACAATAACAACAACAACAACGTCAAATAAACAACAACAACAACAACAACGTCAAATAAACAACAACAACAACGTCAAATAAATAACAACAACAACAACGTCAAATAAACAACAACAACAACAAATAAACAATAACAATGACAACAACAACGTCAAATAAACAACAGCAACAACAATGACAACGTCAAATAAACAACAACAACAACAACAACGTCAACAACAACAACGTCAAATAAACAACAACAACAACAACATCAAATAAACAACAACAACAACAACGTCAAATAAACAACAGCAATAACAACGTCAAATAAACAACAACAATAACAACAACGTCAAATAAGCAACAACAACAACAAATACAACAACAACAACAAATACAAAAACAACAACAACAACAACATTGTCAAATAACAAAAACAATGTCAAATAAACAACAATAACAACGTCAAATAAACAACAACAACAACGTCAAATAAATAACAACAACAACAACGTCAAATAAACAACAACAACAACAACGTCAAATAAACAACAACAATGACAACAACAACGTCAAATAAACAACAGCAACAACAATGACAACGTCAAATAAACAACAACAACAACAACGTCAACAACAACAACGTCAAATAAACAACAACAACAACACCAAATAAACAACAACAACAACGTCAAATAAACAACAGCAATAACAACGTCAAATAAACAACAACGTCAAATAAGCAACAACAAATACAACAACAACAACAACAACAACAAATACAACAACAACAACGTCAAATAACAAAAACAACGTCAAATAAACAACAATAACAACGTCAAATAAACAACAGCAACAACAACAGCAACAACGTCAAATAAACAATAACAACAACAACAACGTAAAATAAATAACAACAACAACGTCAAATAAACAACAACAACACCAACGTCAAATAAACAACAACAACAACATCAAATAAACAACAATAACAACAACGTCAAATAAACAACAACAATAACAACAACAACAACGTCAAATAAACAACAACAACGTCAAATAAACATTAACAACAACGTCAAATAAACAACAACAACAACATCAACAACAACAAAAACGTCAAATAAACAACAACAACAACGTCAAATAAACAACAACAACAACAACAATGTCAAATAAACAACAACAACAACAACAACATCAAATAAACAACAATAACAACGTCAAATAAACAACAACAATAACAACAACAAAAACGTCAAATAAACAACAACAACAAAAACGTCAAATAAACAACAACAACAACGTCAAATAGACAATAACAACAATGTCAAATAAACAACAACATCAACAACAACAAAAACGTCAAATAAACAACAACAACAACAACAACAACGTCAACAACAACAACTACGTCAAATAAACAACAACAACAACGTCAAATAAACAACAACAACAACAATGTCAAATAAACAACAACAAAAACAACGTAAACAACAACAACAATGTCAAATAAACAACAACAACAACATCAAATAAACAACAACAACAACAACGTCAAATAAACAACAATAACAACAAAAACAACATCAAATAAACAACAACAACAACGTCAAATAAACAACAACAACAACGTCAAATAAACAACAACACCAACAACGTCAACAACAACAACAACAACAATGTCAAATAAACAACAACAATAATGTCAAATAAACAACAACAATAACATCAAATAAACAACAACAACAACAACAACGTCAAATAAATAACAATAACAACAACAATGTCAACAACAACAACGTCAAATAAACAGCAACAACAACAACGTCAACAACAACAACAACGTCCAATAAACAACAACAACAACAACGTCAAATAAACAACAACAATAACAACAACGTCAAATAAACAACAATAACAACGTCAAATAAACAACAACAACAACGTCTAATAAACAATAACAACAACAACAACGTCAAATAAATAACATTAACAACAACGTCAAATAAATAACAACAACAACGTCAAATAAACAACAACAACAACGTCAAATAAACAACAACAACACCAACGTCAAATAAACAACAACATCAACAACATCAAATAAACAACAATAACAACGTCAAATAAACAACAACAATAACAACAACAAAAACGTCAAATAAACAACAACAACAACGTCAAATAGACAATAACAACAACGTCAAATAAACAACAACATCAACAACAACAAAAACGTCAAATAAACAACAACAACAACAACAACAACAACAACGTCAACAACAACAACTACGTCAAATAAACAACAACAACAACGTCAAATAAACAATAACAACAACAATGTCAAATAAACAACAACAACAACCACGTCAACAACAACAACAACAATGTCAAATAAACAACAACAACATCAAATAAACAACAACAACAACGTCAAATAAACAACAATAACAACAACAACAACATCAAATAAACAACAACAACAACGTCAAATAAACAACAATAACAACAACAACAACATCAAATAAACAACAACAACAACGTCAAATAAACAACAACAACAACATCAACAACAACAAAAACGTCAAATAAACAACAACAACAACAACGTCAACAACAACAACAACAACTACGTCAAATAAACAACAACAACAACAATGTCAACAACAACAATGTCAAATAAACAACAACAACGCCAAATAAACAACAACAACTAAAACAACGTCAAATAAACAACAACAACAACAGCGTCAAATAAACAACAACACCAACAACAACAACAATGTCAAATAAACAACAACAACAACGTCAACAACAACAACAACAACAATGTCAAATAAATAACAACAACAACAACGTCAAATAAACAATAACAACAACAACAACGTCAAATAAACAACAACAACAACAACGTCAAATAAACAACAACAACAACGTCAAATAAATAACAACAACAACAACGTCAAATAAACAACAACAACAACAAATAAACAATAACAATGACAACAACAACGTCAAATAAACAACAGCAACAACAATGACAACGTCAAATAAACAACAACAACAACAACAACGTCAACAACAACAACGTCAAATAAACAACAACAACAACAACATCAAATAAACAACAACAACAACAACAACAACAACGTCAAATAAACAACAGCAATAACAACGTCAAATAAACAACAACAATAACAACAACGTCAAATAAGCAACAACAACAACAAATACAACAACAACAACAAATACAACAACAACAACAACAACAACATTGTCAAATAACAAAAACAATGTCAAATAAACAACAATAACAACGTCAAATAAACAACAACAACGTCAAATAAATAACAACAACCACAACGTCAAATAAACAACAACAACAACAACAACGTCAAATAAACAACAACAATGACAACAACAACGTCAAATAAACAACAGCAACAACAATGACAACGTCAAATAAACAACAACAACAACAATGTCAACAACAACAACGTCAAATAAACAACAACAACAACATCAAATAAACAACAACAACAACGTCAAATAAACAACAGCAATAACAACGTCAAATAAACAACAACGTCAAATAAGCAACAACAAATACAACAACAACAACAACAACAACAAATACAACAACAACAACGTCAAATAACAAAAACAACGTCAAATAAACAACAATAACAACGTCAAATAAACAACAGCAACAACAACAGCAACAACGTCAAATAAACAATAACAACAACAACAACGTAAAATAAATAACAACAACAACGTCAAATAAACAACAACAACACCAACGTCAAATAAACAACAACAACAACATCAAATAAACAACAACAACAACAACGTCAAATAAACAACAACAATAACAACAACAACAACGTCAAATAAACAACAACAACGTCAAATAAACATTAACAACAACGTCAAATAAACAACAACAACAACATCAACAACAAGAAAAACGTCAAATAAACAACAACAACAACGTCAAATAAACAACAACAACAATAATGTCAAATAAACAACAACAACAACAACAACATCAAATAAACAACAATAACAACGTCAAATAAACAACAACAATAACAACAACAAAAACGTCAAATAAACAACAACAACAAAAACGTCAAATAAACAACAACAACAACGTCAAATAGACAATAACAACAATGTCAAATAAACAACAACATCAACAACAACAAAAACGTCAAATAAACAACAACAACAACAACAACAACGTCAACAACAACAACTACGTCAAATAAACAACAACAACAACGTCAAATAAACAACAACAACAACAATGTCAAATAAACAACAACAAAAACAACGTACACAACAACAACAATGTCAAATAAACAACAACAACAACATCAAATAAACAACAACAACAACAACAACGTCAAATAAACAACAATAACAACAAAAACAACATCAAATAAACAACAACAACAACGTCAAATAAACAACAACAACAACAACAACAACAACAACAACGTCAAATAAACAACAACAACAACGTCAAATAAATAACAACAACAACAACGTCAAATAAACAACAACAACAACAAATAAACAATAACAATGACAACAACAACGTCAAATAAACAACAGCAACAACAATGACAACGTCAAATAAACAACAACAACAACGTCAACAACAACAACGTCAAATAAACAACAACAACAACAACATCAAATAAACAACAACAACAACAACAACAACGTCAAATAAACAACAGCAATAACAACGTCAAATAAACAACAACAATAACAACAACGTCAAATAAGCAACAACAACAACAAATACAACAACAACAACAAATACAACAACAACAACAACAACAACATTGTCAAATAACAAAAACAATGTCAAATAAACAACAATAACAACGTCAAATAAACAACAACAACAACGTCAAATAAATAACAACAACAACAACGTCAAATAAACAACAACAACAACAACGTCAAATAAACAACAACAATGACAACAACAACGTCAAATAAACAACAGCAACAACAATGACAACGTCAAATAAACAACAACAACAACAACGTCAACAACAACAACGTCAAATAAACAACAACAACAACATCAAATAAACAACAACAACAACGTCAAATAAACAACAGCAATAACAACGTCAAATAAACAACAACGTCAAATAAGCAACAACAAATACAACAACAACAACAACAACAAATACAACAACAACAACGTCAAATAACAAAAACAACGTCAAATAAACAACAATAACAACGTCAAATAAACAACAGCAACAACAACAGCAACAACGTCAAATAAACAATAACAACAACAACAACGTAAAATAAATAACAACAACAACGTCAAATAAACAACAACAACACCAACGTCAAATAAACAACAACAACAACATCAAATAAACAACAACAACAACAACGTCAAATAAACAACAACAATAACAACAACAACAACGTCAAATAAACAACAACAACGTCAAATAAACATTAACAACAACGTCAAATAAACAACAACAACAACATCAACAACAACAAAAACGTCAAATAAACAACAACAACAACGTCAAATAAACAACAACAACAACAATGTCAAATAAACAACAACAACAACAACATCAAATAAACAACAATAACAACGTCAAATAAACAACAACAATAACAAAAACAAAAACGTCAAATAAACAACAACAACAAAAACGTCAAATAAACAACAACAACAACGTCAAATAGACAATAACAACAATGTCAAATAAACAACAACATCAACAACAACAAAAACGTCAAATAAACAACAACAACAACAACAACGTCAACAACAACAACTACGTCAAATAAACAACAACAACAACGTCAAATAAACAACAACAACAACAATGTCAAATAAACAACAACAAAAACAACGTAAACAACAACAACAATGTCAAATAAACAACAACAACAACATCAAATAAACAACAACAACAACAACGTCAAATAAACAACAATAACAACAAAAACAACATCAAATAAACAACAACAACAACGTCAAATAAACAACAACAACAACAACAACGTCAAATAAACAACAACAACAACAACAACAACAACAACGTCAAATAAACAACAACAACAACGTCAAATAAATAACAACAACAACAACGTCAAATAAACAACAACAACAACAAATAAACAATAACAATGACAACAACAACGTCAAATAAACAACAGCAACAACAATGACAACGTCAAATAAACAACAACAACAACGTCAACAACAACAACGTCAAATAAACAACAACAACAACAACAACATCAAATAAACAACAACAACAACAACAACAACAACGTCAAATAAACAACAGCAATAACAACGTCAAATAAACAACAACAATAACAACAACGTCAAATAAGCAACAACAACAACAAATACAACAACAACAACAAATACAACAACAACAACAACAACAACATTGTCAAATAACAAAAACAATGTCAAATAAACAACAATAACAACGTCAAATAAACAACAACAACAACGTCAAATAAATAACAACAACAACAACGTCAAATAAACAACAACAACAACAACGTCAAATAAACAACAACAATGACAACAACAACGTCAAATAAACAACAGCAACAACAATGACAACGTCAAATAAACAACAACAACAACAACGTCAACAACAACAACGTCAAATAAACAACAACAACAACATCAAATAAACAACAACAACAACGTCAAATAAACAACAGCAATAACAACGTCAAATAAACAACAACGTCAAATAAGCAACAACAAATACAACAACAACAACAACAACAACAAATACAACAACAACAACGTCAAATAACAAAAACAACGTCAAATAAACAACAATAACAACGTCAAATAAACAACAGCAACAACAACAGCAACAACGTCAAATAAACAATAACAACAACAACAACGTAAAATAAATAACAACAACAACGTCAAATAAACAACAACAACACCAACGTCAAATAAAAACCAACAACAACATCAAATAAACAACAACAACAACGTCAAATAAACAACAACAATAACAACAACAACAACGTCAAATAAACAACAACAACGTCAAATAAACATTAACAACAACGTCAAATAAACAACAACAACAACATCAACAACAACAAAAACGTCAAATAAACAACAACAACAACGTCAAATAAACAACAACAACAACAATGTCAAATAAACAACAACAACAACAACAACATCAAATAAACAACAATAACAACGTCAAATAAACAACAACAATAACAAAAACAAAAACGTCAAATAAACAACAACAACAAAAACGTTAAATAAACAACAACAACAACGTCAAATAGACAATAACAACAATGTCAAATAAACAACAACATCAACAACAACAAAAACGTCAAATAAACAACAACAACAACAACAACAACGTCAACAACAACAACTACGTCAAATAAACAACAACAACAACGTCAAATAAACAACAACAACAACAATGTCAAATAAACAACAACAAAAACAACGTAAACAACAACAACAATGTCAAATAAACAACAACAACAACATCAAATAAACAACAACAACAACAACGTCAAATAAACAACAATAACAACAAAAACAACATCAAATAAACAACAACAACAACGTCAAATAAACAACAACAACAACAACAACGTCAAATAAACAACAACACCAACAACGTCAACAACAACAACAACAATGTCAAATAAACAACAACAACAATGTCAAATAAACAACAACAATAACATCAAATAAACAACAACAACAACAACAACGTCAAATAAATAACAATAACAACAACAATGTCAACAACAACAACGTCAAATAAACAGCAACAACAACAACGTCAACAACAACAACAACGTCCAATAAACAACAACAACAACGTCAAATAAACAACAACAATAACAACAACGTCAAATAAACAACAATAACAACGTCAAATAAACAACAACAACAACGTCTAATAAACAATAACAACAACAACAACGTCAAATAAATAACATTAACAACAACGTCAAATAAATAACAACAACAACGTCAAATAAACAACAACAACAACGTCAAATAAACAACAACAACACCAACGTCAAATAAACAACAACATCAACAACATCAAATAAACAACAATAACAACGTCAAATAAACAACAACAATAACAACAACAAAAACGTCAAATAAACAACAACAACAACGTCAAATAGACAATAACAACAACGTCAAATAAACAACAACATCAACAACAACAAAAACGTCAAATAAACAACAACAACAACAACAACAACAACGTCAACAACAACAACTACGTCAAATAAACAACAACAACAACGTCAAATAAACAACAACAACAATGTCAAATAAACAACAACAACAACCACGTCAACAACAACAACAACAACAATGTCAAATAAACAACAACAACAACATCAAATAAACAACAACAACAACGTCAAATAAACAACAATAACAACAACAACAACATCAAATAAACAACAACAACAACGTCAAATAAACAACAACAACAACAACATCAACAACAACAAAAACGTCAAATAAACAACAACAACAACAACAACAACGTCAACAACAACAACAACAACTACGTCAAATAAATAACAACAACAACAATGTCAACAACAACAATGTCAAATAAACAACAACAACGCCAAATAAACAACAACAACTAAAACAACGTCAAATAAACAACAACAACAACAGCGTCAAATAAACAACAACACCAACAACAACAACAATGTCAAATAAACAACAACAACAACGTCAACAACAACAACAACAACAATGTCAAATAAATAACAACAACAACAACGTCAAATAAACAATAACAACAACAACAACGTCAAATAAACAACAACAACAACAACGTCAAATAAACAACAACAACAACGTCAAATAAATAACAACAACAACAACGTCAAATAAACAACAACAACAACAAATAAACAATAACAATGACAACAACAACGTCAAATAAACAACAGCAACAACAATGACAACATCAAATAAACAACAACAACAACAACAACGTCAACAACAACAACGTCAAATAAACAACAACAACAACAACATCAAATAAACAACAACAACAACAACGTCAAATAAACAACAGCAATAACAACGTCAAATAAACAACAACAATAACAACAACGTCAAATAAGCAACAACAACAACAAATACAACAACAACAACAAATACAAAAACAACAACAACAACAACATTGTCAAATAACAAAAACAATGTCAAATAAACAACAATAACAACGTCAAATAAACAACAACAACAACGTCAAATAAATAACAACAACAACAACGTCAAATAAACAACAACAACAACAACGTCAAATAAACAACAACAATGACAACAACAACGTCAAATAAACAACAGCAACAACAATGACAACGTCAAATAAACAACAACAACAACAACGTCAACAACAACAACGTCAAATAAACAACAACAACAACACCAAATAAACATCAACAACAACGTCAAATAAACAACAGCAATAACAACGTCAAATAAACAACAACGTCAAATAAGCAACAACAAATACAACAACAACAACAACAACAACAAATACAACAACAACAACGTCAAATAACAAAAACAACGTCAAATAAACAACAATAACAACGTCAAATAAACAACAGCAACAACAACAGCAACAACGTCAAATAAACAATAACAACAACAACAACGTAAAATAAATAACAACAACAACGTCAAATAAACAACAACAACACCAACGTCAAATAAACAACAACAACAACATCAAATAAACAACAATAACAACAACGTCAAATAAACAACAACAATAACAACAACAACAACGTCAAATAAACAACAACAACGTCAAATAAACATTAACAACAACGTCAAATAAACAACAACAACAACATCAACAACAACAAAAACGTCAAATAAACAACAACAACAACGTCAAATAAACAACAACAACAACAATGTCAAATAAACAACAACAACAACAACAACATCAAATAAACAACAATAACAACGTCAAATAAACAACAACAATAACAACAACAAAAACGTCAAATAAACAACAACAACAAAAACGTCAAATAAACAACAACAACAACGTCAAATAGACAATAACAACAATGTCAAATAAACAACAACATCAACAACAACAAAAACGTCAAATAAACAACAACAACAACAACAACAACGTCAACAACAACAACTACGTCAAATAAACAACAACAACAACGTCAAATAAACAACAACAACAACAATGTCAAATAAACAACAACAAAAACAACGTAAACAACAACAACAATGTCAAATAAACAACAACAACAACATCAAATAAACAACAACAACAACAACGTCAAATAAACAACAATAACAACAAAAACAACATCAAATAAACAACAACAACAACGTCAAATAAACAACAACAACAACGTCAAATAAACAACAACACCAACAACGTCAACAACAACAACAACAACAATGTCAAATAAACAACAACAACAATGTCAAATAAACAACAACAATAACATCAAATAAACAACAACAACAACAACAACGTCAAATAAATAACAATAACAACAACAATGTCAACAACAACAACGTCAAATAAACAGCAACAACAACAACGTCAACAACAACAACAACGTCCAATAAACAACAACAACAACAACGTCAAATAAACAACAACAATAACAACAACGTCAAATAAACAACAATAACAACGTCAAATAAACAACAACAACAACGTCTAATAAACAATAACAACAACAACAACGTCAAATAAATAACATTAACAACAACGTCAAATAAATAACAACAACAACGTCAAATAAACAACAACAACAACGTCAAATAAACAACAACAACACCAACGTCAAATAAACAACAACATCAACAACATCAAATAAACAACAATAACAACGTCAAATAAACAACAACAATAACAACAACAAAAACGTCAAATAAACAACAACAACAACGTCAAATAGACAATAACAACAACGTCAAATAAACAACAACATCAACAACAACAAAAATGTCAAATAAACAACAACAACAACAACAACAACGTCAACAACAACAACTACGTCAAATAAACAACAACAACAACGTCAAATAAACAATAACAACAACAATGTCAAATAAACAACAACAACAACCACGTCAACAACAACAACAACAATGTCAAATAAACAACAACAACATCAAATAAACAACAACAACAACGTCAAATAAACAACAATAACAACAACAACAACATCAAATAAACAACAACAACAACGTCAAATAAACAACAATAACAACAACAACAACATCAAATAAACAACAACAACAACGTCAAATAAACAACAACAACAACATCAACAACAACAAAAACGTCAAATAAACAACAACAACAACAACAACGTCAACAACAACAACAACAACTACGTCAAATAAACAACAACAACAACAATGTCAACAACAACAATGTCAAATAAACAACAACAACGCCAAATAAACAACAACAACTAAAACAACGTCAAATAAACAACAACAACAACAGCGTCAAATAAACAACAACACCAACAACAACAACAATGTCAAATAAACAACAACAACAACGTCAACAACAACAACAACAACAACAATGTCAAATAAATAACAACAACAACAACGTCAAATAAACAACAACAACAACAACGTCAAATAAACAACAACAACAACGTCAAATAAATAACAACAACAACAACGTCAAATAAACAACAACAACAACAAATAAACAATAACAATGACAACAACAACGTCAAATAAACAACAGCAACAACAATGACAACGTCAAATAAACAACAACAACAACAACAACGTCAACAACAACAACGTCAAATAAACAACAACAACAACAACATCAAATAAACAACAACAACAACAACAACAACAACGTCAAATAAACAACAGCAATAACAACGTCAAATAAACAACAACAATAACAACAACGTCAAATAAGCAACAACAACAACAAATACAACAACAACAACAAATACAACAACAACAACAACAACAACATTGTCAAATAACAAAAACAATGTCAAATAAACAACAATAACAACGTCAAATAAACAACAACAACAACGTCAAATAAATAACAACAACAACAACGTCAAATAAACAACAACAACAACAACAACGTCAAATAAACAACAACAATGACAACAACAACGTCAAATAAACAACAGCAACAACAATGACAACGTCAAATAAACAACAACAACAACAATGTCAACAACAACAACGTCAAATAAACAACAACAACAACATCAAATAAACAACAACAACAACGTCAAATAAACAACAGCAATAACAACGTCAAATAAACAACAACGTCAAATAAGCAACAACAAATACAACAACAACAACAACAACAACAAATACAACAACAACAACGTCAAATAACAAAAACAACGTCAAATAAACAACAATAACAACGTCAAATAAACAACAGCAACAACAACAGCAACAACGTCAAATAAACAATAACAACAACAACAACGTAAAATAAATAACAACAACAACGTCAAATAAACAACAACAACACCAACGTCAAATAAACAACAACAACAACATCAAATAAACAACAACAACAACAACGTCAAATAAACAACAACAATAACAACAACAACAACGTCAAATAAACAACAACAACGTCAAATAAACATTAACAACAACGTCAAATAAACAACAACAACAACATCAACAACAACAAAAACGTCAAATAAACAACAACAACAACGTCAAATAAACAACAACAACAATAATGTCAAATAAACAACAACAACAACAACAACATCAAATAAACAACAATAACAACGTCAAATAAACAACAACAATAACAACAACAAAAACGTCAAATAAACAACAACAACAAAAACGTCAAATAAACAACAACAACAACGTCAAATAGACAATAACAACAATGTCAAATAAACAACAACATCAACAACAACAAAAACGTCAAATAAACAACAACAACAACAACAACAACAACGTCAACAACAACAACTACGTCAAATAAACAACAACAACAACGTCAAATAAACAACAACAACAACAATGTCAAATAAACAACAACAAAAACAACGTACACAACAACAACAATGTCAAATAAACAACAACAACAACATCAAATAAACAACAACAACAACAACAACGTCAAATAAACAACAATAACAACAAAAACAACATCAAATAAACAACAACAACAACGTCAAATAAACAACAACAACAACAACAACAACAACAACAACGTCAAATAAACAACAACACCAACAACGTCAACAACAACAACAACAATGTCAAATAAACAACAACAAACTCATCCCACTGCGATGTCCTTCCTCTAATATACTCTTCTTGATTTCTGCAACATCTGGAACACAAACTCTATCGCCAAATCTCATAACATCATTTTCATCAATTCTAAACTCACCACCTTGACCTTGGTTGATCAATGTCAATTTATCAACTAAATTAACATCAGATTTCTGCCCGATCCTGATCTCTTCTAGAATACCACTAGTAAGTTTCAACATACCCAAACGAACACACTTCGGAGTACTCTCACAAATTAAACTCAAATCTCGGAATTGTTCAATTAACTCCAATTCACGAACCATCATCATAGACATATGCAAGGATTTCCTGCTCAAAGCGTCTACAACCACATTTGCCTTACCAGGATGGTAATTCAAACCAAAATCATAATCTTTGAGAAATTCCAACCACCTTCTTTGCCTCATATTGAGCTCTTTCTGATCGAAAAGATACTTCAAACTCTTATGATCACTATACACTTCAAATCTCGAACCATACAGATAATGTCTCCACAATTTCAAGACAAACACAACTGCTGCCAACTCTAAGTCATGAGTAGGAAAGTTCCTTTCATGAACCTTCAACTGTCTCGAAGCATACGCAACTACCTGTTGATTCTGCATTAAAACACCACCTAAACCCAACAGAGATGCATCACAATAGACCACAAAAGATTCCACTGGATTCGGCAAAATCAGAATAGGAGCACTAGTCAATCTCCGCTTCAATTCTTGGAAACCTTTCTCACATTCCGAATCCCAAATAAACGCTTGTCCTTTACGAGTCAACTTCGTCAACGGCAAAGCTAACTTTGAGAATCCTTCGATAAACTTTCTGTAATAACCTGCAAGACCAAGAAAACTTCTGATTTCAGAAACAGTCTTCGGCGCTTCCCACTGAGATACTGCTTCTACCTTTGTAGGATCTACTGCAATCCCATTCTTAGAAATCACGTGTCCAAGAAAACTAACTTCATTCAGCCAGAACTCACATTTGGACAACTTTGCATACAACTTCTTATCTTTCAACAACTCTAACACAATTCTGAGATGTTCCGCATGCTCTTTGTCATTCTTGGAATAAACCAGAATGTCATCAATAAAAACTACAACAAACTTATCCAGATACGGATGAAAAATCCTGTTCATATATTCCATGAAAACACCAGGTGCATTAGTAACTCCGAACGACATAACAGAATATTCATAATGCCCATACCTCGTTCGAAAAGCAGTCTTTTGAACATCATCCGCTTTCACACGAATCTGATGATATCCAGATCTCAAGTCAATCTTACTGAATACACTGGCTCCAATTAGCTGATCCATTAAATCATCAATCCTCGGTAATGGATACCGATTCTTAATGGTTACCTTGTTCAATTGCCTGTAATCAACACACAGTCTCATAGAACCTTCTTTCTTCTTAACCAACAATACCGGAGCACCCCAAGGTGAAACACTTGGACGAATAAACTTCTTCTCCAGTAAATCTTCCAACTGACTCTTCAATTCAGCCAACTCAGACGCAGACATACGATATGGCGCCATCGACACCGGTCTCGTACCAGGAATCAAATCTATAGAAAATTCCACTTCTCTCTCTGGAGGTAACTCACCCACATCATCAGGAAAGACTTCTGGAAAATCACACACCACTGGAAATTCACCACTCCTGACCTTTCCTGTTGCATCTAACGAAGCAAGTAACATAAACACATTAGCACCGTCTTCCATTGCTTCTTGTACCTGCCTAGCAGTCATAGTCAAATTCTCGACACCAACTGCTTCTGGAAAAATCACCGTCTTAGCAAAGCAGTTCAGATGAACCCGGTTGAATTCCAACCAGTTCATCCCAAGGATAATATCAATTCGTTCAAGCGGTAGGCACACTAAATCCATACCGAAACCTCTACCAAAAATCTCAATAGGACAATTCCTACATACAAGTGAAGTTGTCACTGAACCCGATGCAGGAGTATCAACAACCATGCTACCTCGCATACCAGATATGTCCAGTTTCAACCTCTCAGCACAATCCAAAGAAATGAAAGAATGAGTTGCACCAGTATCAATAATTGCAACTAAAGGTGTGCCATGAATAAAACACGTACCTTTAATCAATCGATCCTCTGGAGTAGTCTCAGATCCAGACAAAGCGAACACTTTTCCACCTGACTGATCCTTCTTAGGCTTAGGACACTGTGGACGAATGTGACCTTCTTCGCCACAATTGTAACAAGTAACAGACTTCCCTTTGCAATCAATAGACAAATGACCAGCCTTTCCACATTTATAGCACTTCTTCTCATCACTCTTGCAATCTCGAATGTGGTGACCAGACTCACCACACCCGTAGCATCTGATAGGAGCCTTAGAATCTCCCCCACTAGGCCTTTTCCAACCGCCTGATCTCTGGTTATCTCTACCATATGGCTTGCCACGGTCCATATGTTGCCTTCCTCTTTTATCAACAGCCCCACGAGAGTGAGACGATCTATTCTTGGTAATATCTTCTTCCAGGATTCTGCTACAATCCACCAGATCAGAAAATCTATGAATACGCTGGTACCTGATTCCCTGCTTAATCTCATCTCGGAGACCATTCTCAAATTTGATACATTTAGAGAATTCCCCAGCCTCATCATTGTTGTAGTGTGCATAATACTTTGCCAGCTCAGTGAACTTAGTAGCATATTCACTAACAGTCAGATTGCCCTGCTTAAGCTCCAAAAACTCAATTTCCTTTCTTCCCCGAACATCTTTAGGAAAGTACCTCCTCAGAAAAGCTCTTCTGAAGTTAGCCCAAGTCAGTGCCTCTCCATCCTGAACCATCTCGGTCCTTGTGGCAACCCACCAGTCGTCGGCCTCTTCTGCCAACATATGCGTACCATATCTGACTTTCAGATCTTCAGCACAATCAATCACACGGAAAATCCTTTCGATTTCCTTCAGCCACTTCTGAGCACCTTCAGGGTCATGTGTACCTTTGAACAACGGAGGATTGTTCCTTTGGAAATTTCCCAATTGCCTATCAGCACCAATCACGCCTCCAGTTGGGTTTCCAGCAAGTACACCAGCTAACATCCCCAAAGCCTCAGCGAGTGCAGCATCATTTCGTCCGTTACCTCTTCCAGCCATATTCCTGAGAATCAAAACATACTCTTCATTAGAATACAGTATCGACAGTGTTACCTTACACTAATCGCATACAAAAGGGATGACTGATTCAAGACTCTGGTCGCAACGACCGACTATGCTCTGATACCACTATTGTAACACCCTCTAAAAACCCCGAATAAATTTTCGCAAACACTAAAAGCATAATATCAGATTACATGTATAATCGAGGATGCTACAATTCTCTTTTAATAAAACAAATTCCTGTCATGCATAACGTAGTAGTAACTCATACATGTTTACACAGCGGAATAATTTAATTAATAAAATCAATGTTATAATATTTTCAAAATCATCAGGGATTAACACCTGGAAAATGTCAACATCATATTATAACAAAACATAAGGAATTAAACGAGTCTGACTAAAACAGCTCGACAAACAAACGTTCCCGGAGTTACAACTATCAGAGTATGACCCGGACATTACTAAAACGAAAATAAACTAGAAACGACAAGCCTTCGCCAAGCACCTGAACGAAGCTCCTCAATCTGAAATATTCAACAGTAAGGGTGAGCATCTCAATTATACATTTGATTATACGTTCATAACAATCAATTCAGGAAACCATAAGCATCACCCAACAATTAGCATATTTCATAGTTTACAAAAATCTTTACAATTCATATACCCATAATATATTACTTTTCATATTTGCAATTAACATCAAATATCGTCAACAATTTAGCAACCATACGTGCATACAAACAATCAAATACAACATTGGAAAAATCATCCATTCATGTTATATTCAAGGTAATGCAACACACCCATGCATGTGGTACCACTTTACCGCCCCATTAAATCTCGGGTCACGGATAACTCACCGTTCCATTATATCGCGGACACGGCTACCACCTCAACGTTCCATTAAATCGCGGACACGTATATTGGCCACCATGTTAATTCCACACAATGGGAATTAACAAATGCAACATGATATGTAAAGTATGTAACACTCAGCATACTATGAACATCAATCAACATATCATGCAACATCAACAACATCAATCATAACAGGATATGGATAGCATGTAATCACTCAGCATACTATTTAAACATCAATCATATCAAGTCATATCATAATTCATGCTCGATAACATTATCCAAAAGCATGACAATAAAATCCACAATAACGCACAGAAAACAAAATTCAGAAAAATCAACACAGCAGCATCAACACGGGTGCCCGTGTTGTGCAACACGGCCCGTGTTGCTGAGCGCGTACAGAAAACACATTTTTTTTTATCATTACAGGGGACCAACACGGGTACCCGTGTTGTGCAACACGGCCCGTGTTGTAATGTGTCCAGAAAACACATTACTTCACCAACACAGAAGAGCAACACGGGTGCCCGTGTTGTGCAACACGGCCCGTGTTGCTGAGCGCGTACAGAATTTTCCTGTACCTGTAGCAGCTCAGAACAGCAGCCAAACGCGGGAAAATGCCAGCCAAAACGCGCATTTCGGTACCTAACGACATCGATTTTGTATAACTCAAAACGAAACATCAATTTCCTAATTACCAACAATCATCATAGTCACCTTAACCGGGATTAATCGTCCTTTTTGGGGAAATCTGATAACATTGAGGTTATCCCTAAACCTCTAAGGTAAATTCATGATCATGCAGATATACTCCCAATCCACCATTTGGAACCTAAAATTCCTAATCGATTCATAAAAATTGGGAACCTAAACCTCCTTTAACAAAATTCAATCCTAAGGGTATCGATCCCTAATAACATCTAACAATTGGGGTTTTTCCCTACGATTACCCAAATCAACCGTACATAAACCCATAAACAAAGGTAAATCGAGTAATAGCCCCCCTTACCTTAACAATTTGCAGCTTGAGTTCTTGAGCGATGTTCTTCGTTCTTCTCGCCTTCAGAGCTCTATTTCCCAAATAATCCCAAATCTGTGTTATCGTGAATAATGAGAAAAAAATAACTTGAGTTCCAATAACTTGAGTTCCAATAACTTGCACCCCCACTCTTTACTAACAACATCCAAGCCCAATAACTTAAAAACTCAGCATTTTCTTATTTCTTTTATTTTCCTCCATATTTCAAAATAAATAATTCCTTTTTATTTATTTAATTCTAATAAAATAATTTTTTCAATTAAATAAATCAAATAATTGAAACTGGGGTGTTACAAATAACAACAACGTCGAATAAACAACAACATCAACAACAACAAAAACGTCAAATAAACAACAACAACAACAACCACAACAACAACAACAACGTCAACAACAACAACTACGTCAAAAAAACAACAACAACAACGTCAAATAAACAACAACAACAATTATGTCAAATAAACAACAACAACAACAACGTCAACAACAACAACAATGTCAAATAAACAACAACAACAACATCAAATAAACAACAACAACAACAACGTCAAATAAACAACAATAACAACAACAACAACGTCAAATAAACAACAACAACAACGTCAAATAAACAACAACAACAACATCAACAACAACAAAAACGTCAAATAAACAACAACAACAACAACAACAACAACGTCAACAACAACAACAACTACGTCAAATAAACAACAACAACAACAATGTCAACAACAACAATGTCAAATAAACAACAACAACGCCAAATAAACACCAACAACTAAAACAACGTCTAATAAACAACAACAACAACAACGTCAAATAAACAACAACAATAACAACAACAACAACGTCAAATAAACAACAACAACAACGTCAAATAAACAACAACAACAACGTCAAATAAACAACTACAAAAACAACAACAACATCAACAACAACAAAAATGTCAAATAAACAACAAAAACAACAACAACAACGTCAACAACAACAACAACAACGTCAAATAAACAACAACAACAACAACAACACCGTCAAATAAACAACAACAACATCAAATAAACAACAACAACAACAACAACGTCAAATAAACAACAACAACAACGTCAAATAAACAACAACAACAACAACAACAACGTCAAATAAACAACAACAACAACAACAACAACAACAACGTCAACAACAACAACAACAACGTCAACAACAACAACAACAACGTCAAATAAACAACAACAACGTCAAATAAACAATAACAACAACAACAATGTCAAATAAACAACAACAACAATGTCAAATAAACAACAACAATAACATCAAATAAACAACAACAACAAAAACGTCAAATAAATAACAATAACAACAACAACGTCAACAACAACAACGTCAAATAAACAGCAACAACAACAACGTCAACAACAACAGCAACGTCCAATAAACAACAACAACAACAACGTCAAATAAACAACAACAATAACAACAACGTCAAATAAACAACAATAACAACGTCAAATAAACAACAACAACAACGTCTAATAAACAATAACAACAACAACAACGTCAAATAAATAACATTAACAACAACGTCAAATAAATAACAACAACAACGTCAAATAAACAACAACAATAACAACAACAAAAACGTCAAATAAACAACAACAACAACGTCAAATAGACAATAACAACAACGTCAAATAAACAACAACATTAACAACAACAAAAGCGTCAAATAAACAACAACAACAACAACAACAACGTCAACAACAACAACAACGTCAAATAAACAACAACAACAACAACACCGTCAAATAAACAACAACAACATCAAATAAACAACAACAACAACAACGTCAAATAAACAACAACAACAACGTCAAATAAACAACAACAACAACAACGTCAAATAAACAACAACAACAACAACAACGTCAACAACAACAACAACAACGTCAAATAAACAACAACAACAACAACAACGTCAACAACAACAACAACAACGTCAAATAAACAACAACAACGTCAAATAAACAATAACAACAACAACAACAACAATGTCAAATAAACAACAACAACAATGTCAAATAAACAACAACAATAACATCAAATAAACAACAACAACAACAACAACGTCAAATAAATAACAATAACAACAACAACGTCAACAACAACAACGTCAAATAAACAACAACAACAACAACAACGTCAACAACAACAACAACGTCCAATAAACAACAACAACAACAACGTCAAATAAACAACAACAATAACAACAACGTCAAATAAACAACAATAACAACGTCAAATAAACAACAACAACAACGTCTAATAAACAATAACAACAACACCAACGTCAAATAAATAACAACAACAACAACGTCAAATAAATAACAACAACAACGTCAAATAAACAACAAAAACACCAACGTCAAATAAACAACAACAACACCAACGTCAAATAAACAACAACAACAACAACATCAAATAAACAACAATAACAACGTCAAATAAACAACAACAATAACAACAACAAAAACGTCAAATAAACAACAACAACAACGTCAAATAGACAATAACAACAACGTCAAATAAACAACAACATCAACAACACCAAAAACGTCAAATAAACAACAACAACAACAACAACGTGAACAACAACAACTACGTCAAATAAACAACAACAACAACAACGTCAAATAAACAACAACAACAACAACAACAATGTCAAATAAACAACAACAACAACAACGTCAACAACAACAACAATGTCAAATAAACAACAACAACAACATCAAATAAACAACAACAACAACAACGTCAAATAAACAACAATAACAACAACAACGTCAAATAAACAACAACAACAACAACAACGTCAAATAAACAACAACAACAACATCAAAAACAACAAAAACATCAAATAAACAACAACAACAACAACGTCAATAACAACAACAACTACGTCAAATAAACAACAACAATAATGTCAACAACAAAAACGTCAAATAAACAACAACAACAACAACAACGTGAACAACAACAACTACGTCAAATAAACAACAACAACAACGTCAAATAAACAACAACAACAACAACAACAATGTCAAATAAACAACAACAACAACAACAACGTCAACAACAACAACAATGTCAAATAAACAACAACAACAACATCAAATAAACAACAACAACAACAACGTCAAATAAACAACAATAACAACAACAACAACGTCAAATAAACAACAACAACAATAACAACGTCAAATAAACAACAACAACAACATCAACAACAACAAAAACATCAAATAACCAACAACAACAACAACGTCAATAACAACAACAACTACGTCAAATAAACAACAACAACAATAATGTCAACAACAACAATGTCAAATAAACATCAACAACAACAATAACAACAACGTCAAATAAGCAACAACAAATACAACAACAACAATGTCAAATAACAAAAACAACGTCAAATAAACAACAATAACAACGTCAAATAAAAAACAACAACAACAACAACAGCAACAACGTCAAATAAACAATAACAACAACAACAACGCCAAATAAATAACAACAACAACAACGTCAAATAAACAACAACAACACCAACGTCAAATAAACAACAACAACAACATCAAATAAACAACAACAATAACAACATCAAATAAACAACAACAATAACAACAACAACAACAACGTCAAATAAACAACAACAACGTCAAATAAACAATAACAACAACGTCAAATAAACAACAACAACAACATCAACAACAACAAAAACGTCAAATAAACAACAACAACAACAACAACAACAACGTCAACAACAACAATTATGTCAAATAAACAACAACAACAACAACAACAACAACAACGTCATATAAACAACAACAACAACAATGTCAATAACAAAAACGTCAAATAAACAACAACAACAACGTCAAATAAACAACAACAACAACGTCAAATAAACAACAACAACTAAAACAACGTCAAATAAACAGTAACAACAACAACAACAACGTCAAATAAACAACATCACCAGCAACGTCAACAACAACAACAATAATGTCAAATAAACAACAACAACAACAACGTCAACAACAACACTGTCAAATAAACAACAAAACCGTCAAATAAACTATAACATCTAAAACAACGTTAAATAAACAACAACAACAACGTCAAAGAAACAACAACATCTAAAACACTGTCAAATAAACAACAACAACAACGTCAAATAAACAACAACAACAACAATGTCAACAACAACAACAACAACAATGTCAAATAAACAACAATAACAACAACGTCAACAACAACAACAACAACAATGTCAAATACACAACAACAACAATAACATTAAATAAACAACAACAACAACGTCAAATAAACAACATCAATAACAACAACAACGTCAAATAAACAACAACAACAACAACAACGTCAAATGAACAACAACAACAACGTCAAAGAATCAACAACAACAACAACGTCAAATAAACAACAACAACAACAACAACAACATCAACAACAACAAAAACGTCAAATAAACAACAACAACAACGTCAACAACAAAAACTACGTCGAATAAACAACAACAACAACAATGTCAACAACAACAATGTCAAATAAACAACAACAACAACGCCAAATAAACAACAACAACAAAAACAACGTCAAATAAACAACAACAACAACAATGTCAACAACAACAACGTCAAATAAACAACAACAACAACGTCAAATAAACAACAACAACAACAACGTCAAATAAACAACAACAACTAAAACGACGTCAAGTAAACAACAACAGCAACAACAACAACAACAACAACAACGTCAAATAAACAACAACACCAACAACGTCAACAACAACAACAATGTCAAATAAACAACAACAACAACAACGTCAACAACAACAACAATGTCAAATAAACAGCAACAACAACAACAACATCAAACAAACAACAACAACAATAACAACGTCAAATAAACAACAACAACAACAACGTCATATAAACAACAACAACAACAACGTCAAATAAACAACAATAACAACAACGTCAAATAAACAACAACAACAACAACATCAACAACAACAAAAACGTTAAATAAACAACAACAACAACATCATCAACAACAACTACGTCAAATAAACAACAACAACAATGTCAACAACAACAACGTCAAATAAACAACAACAACAACGTCAAATAAATAACAACAACTAAAACAACGTCAAATAAACAATAACAACAACGTCAAATAAACAACAAAACCAACAACGTCAACAACAACAACAATGTCAAATAAACAACAACAACGTCAAATAAACAACAACAACAACAATGTCAACAACAACAACGTCAAATAAACAACAACTACAACGTCAAATAAACAACAACATCAACAACATCAACAACGTGAAATAAACAACAACAACAACAACTATGTCAACAACAACAACAACGTCAAATAAACAACAACAACAACAATGTCAACAACAACAACAACAACGTCAAATAAACAACAACAACAACAACAACAACACCGTCAAATATAAAACAACAACATCAACATCCAATAAACAACAACAACAACATCAAATAAACAACAACAACAACGTCAAATAAACAACAACAATGTCAAATAAACAACAACAACAACATCAAATAAACAATAACAACAACGTCAAATAAACAACAACAATAACAACAACAACAACGTCAAATAAACAACAACAATAACAACAACAACAACGTCAAATAAACAACAACATCAATAACATCAACAACAACAAAAACGTCAAATAAGCAACAACAACAACAACGTCAACAACAACAAAAACATCAAATAAACAACAACAACAACAACATCAAATAAACAACAACAACAACGTCAACAACAACAATAATGTCAAATAAACAACAACAACATCAAATAAACAACAACAACAACAACAAGAACGTCAAATAAATAACAAGAATAACAACAACAACAACAACAACAACGTCAAATAAAGAACAACAACAACGTCAAATAAACAACAACAACAACGTCAAATAAACAACAACAACAACAAAAACGTCAAATAAACAACAACAACAACAACAACGTCAACAATAACAACTACGTCAAATAAACAACAGCAACAACAACAACAACGTCAAATAAACAACAACAACGCCAAATAAACAACAACAACAACAACAACCAAAACAACGTCAAATAAACAACAACAACAACAACAACAACAACAACGTCAAATAAACAACAACACCACCACCACCAACAACAATAACAACAATGTCAAATAAACAACAACAACAACAACGTCAACAACAACAACAACAATGTCAAATAAACAACAACAACAACAACGTCAAATAAACAACAACAACAATAACGTTAAATAAACAACAACAACAACGTCAAATAAACAACTACAAAAACAACAACAACATCAACAACAACAAAAACGTCAAATAAACAACAACAACAACAACGTCAGCAACAAAAACAACGTCAAATAAACAACAACAACAACAACAACACCGTCAAATAAACAACAACAACAACAACATCAAATAAACAACAACAACAACAACAACGTCAAATAAACAACAACAACAACAACGTCAAATAAACAACAACAACAACAACGTCAAATAAACAACAACAACAACAACGTCAACAACAACAATAACAACAACAACAACGTCAACAACAACAACAACGTCAAATAAACAACAACAACGTCAAATAAACAATAACAACAACAACAACAATGTCAAATAAACAACAACAACAACGTCAAATAAACAACAACAACAACGTCAAATAAACAACAACAACAACATCAAATAAATAACAATAACAACAACAACAACAACGTCAAATAAACAACAACAACAACGTCAACAACAACAACAACGTCCAATAAACAACAACAACAACGTCAAATAAACAACAACAATAACAACAACGTCAAATAAACAACAATAACAACGTCAAATAAACAACAACAACTCCAAATAAACAACAACAACTAAAACAACGTCAAATAAACAACAACAACAACAACAGCGTCAAATAAACAACAACACCAACAACAACAACAATGTCAAATAAACAACAACAACAACGTCAACAACAACAACAACAATGTCAAATAAATAACAACAACAACAACGTCAAATAAACAATAACAACAACAACAACGTCAAATAAACAACAACAACAACAATGTCAAATAAACAACAACAACAACGTCAAATAAATAACAACAACAACAACGTCAAATAAAGAACAACAACAACAACAACAAATAAACAATAACAATGACAACAACAACGTCAAATAAACAACAGCAACAACAATGACAACGTCAAATAAACAACAACAACAACAACGTCAACAACAACAACGTCAAATAAACAACAACAACAACATCAAATAAACAACAATAACAACAACGTCAAATAAACAACAGCAATAACAACGTCAAATAAACAACAACAATAACAACAACGTCAAATAAGCAACAACAACAACAAATACAACAACAACAATAAATACAACAACAACAACAACGTCAAATAACAAAAACAACGTCAAATAAACAGCAATAACAACGTCAAATAAACAACAACAACAACAACGTCAAATAAACAACAACAACAACAACAACGTCAAATAAACAACAACAATGACAACAACAATGTCAAATAAACAACAACAACAACAATGACAACGTCAAATAAACAACAACAACAACAACAACGTCAACAACAACAACGTCAAATAAACAACAACAACAACATCAAATAAACAACAACAACAACGTCAAATAAACAACAGCAATAACAACGTCAAATAAACAACAACAATAACAACAACGTCAAATAAGCAACAACAAATACAACAACAACAATGTCAAATAACAAAAACAACGTCAAATAAACAACAATAACAACGTCAAATAAACAACAACAACAACAACAACAACAGCAACATCGTCAAATAAACAATAACAACAACAACAACGCCAAATAAATAACAACAACAACAACGTCAAATAAACAACAACAACACCAACGTCAAATAAACAACAACAACATCAAATAAACAACAACAACAACAACGTCAAATAAACAACAACAATAACAACAACAACAACAACGTCAAATAAACAACAACAACGTCAAATAAACAATAACAACAACGTCAAATAAACAACAACAACAACATCAACAACAACAAAAACGTCAAATAAACAACAACAACAACAACAACAACGTCAACTACAACAACTATGTCAAATAAACAACAACAACAACAACAACGTCATATAAACAACAACAACAACAATGTCAATAACAAAAACGTCAAATAAACAACAACAACAACGTCAAATAAACAACAACAACTAAAACAACGTCAAATAAACAGTAACAACAACAACAGCAACGTCAAATAAACAACATCACCAGCAACGTCAACAACAACAACAACAATGTCAAATAAACAACAACAACAACGTCAACAACAACAACGTCAACAACAACACTGTCAAATAAACAACAAAACCGTCAAATAAACTATAACATCTAAAACAACGTTAAATAAACAACAACAACAACAACGTCAAAGAAACAACAACATCTAAAACACTGTTAAATAAACAACAACAACAACGTCAAATAAACAACAACAACAACAATGTCAAATAAACAACAATAACAACAACGTCAACAACAACAACAACAACAACAATGTCAAATACACAACAACAACAACAATATTAAATAAACAACAACAACAACAACGTCAAATAAACAACATCAATAACAACAACAACGTTAAATAAACAACAACAACGTCAAATGAACAACAACAACAACAACGTCAACAAATCAACAACAACAACAACGTCAAATAAACAACAACAACAACAACAACAACATCAACAACAACAAAAACGTCAAATAAACAACAACAACAACAACAACGTCAACAACAAAAACTACGTCAAATAAACAACAACAACAACAACAATGTCAACAACAACAATGTCAAATAAACAAAAACAACGCCAAATAAACAACAACAACAAAAACAACGTCAAATAAACAACAACAACTAAGAAACGTCAAGTAAACAACAACAGCAACAACAACAACAACGTCAAATAAACAACAACACCAACAACGTCAACAACAACAACAATGTCAAATAAACAACAACAACAACAACGTCAACAACAACAACAATGTCAAATAAACAGCAACAACAACAACAACATCAAACAAACAACAACAACAATAACAACGTCAAATAAACAACAACAACAACAACGTCATATAAACAACAACAACAACAACGTCAAATAAACAACAATAACAACAACGTCAAATAAACAACAACAACAACAACATCAACAACAACAAAAACGTCAAATAAACAACAACAACAACATCAACAACAACAACTACGTCAAATAAACAACAACAATGTCAACAACCACAACGTCAAATAAACAACAACAACAACGTCAAATAAATAACAACAACTAAAACAACGTCAAATAAACAATAACAACAACGTCAACAACAACAACAACAACAATGTTAAATAAACAACAACAACAACAACAACAACGTCAACAACAACAACAATGTCAAATAAACAACAACAACGTCAAATAAACAACAACAACAACAATGTCAACAACAACAACGTCAAATAAACAACAACTACAACGTCAAATAAACAACAACATCAACAACATCAACAACGTGAAATAAACAACAACAACAACAACAACTATGTCAACAACAACAACAACGTCAAATAAACAACAACAACAACAATGTCAACAACAACAACAACAACGTCAAATAAATAACAACAACAACATCAAATAAACAACAACAACAACAACAACAACACCGTCAAATATAAAACAACAACATCAACATCCAATAAACAACAACAACAACGTCAAATAAACAACAATAACAACGTCAAATAAACAACAACAATGTCAAATAAACAACAACAACAACAACATCAAATAAACAATAACAACAACGTCAAATAAACAACAACACTAACAACAACAACAACGTCAAATAAACAACAACAATAACAACAACAACAACGTCAAATAAACAACAACATCAATAACATCAACAACAACAAAAACGTCAAATAAGCAACAACAACAACAACGTCAACAACAACAAAAACATCAAATAAACAACAACAACAACAACATCAAATAAACAACAACAACAACGTCAACAACAACAATAATGTCAAATAAACAACAACAACATCAAATAAACAACAACAACAACAACAAGAACGTCAAATAAACAACAAGAATAACAACAACAACAACAACGTCAAATAAAGAACAACAACAACGTCAAATAAACAACAACAACAACGTCAAATAAACAACAACAACAACAAAATCGTCAAATAAACAACAACAACAACAACAACGTCAACAATAACAACTACGTCAAATAAACAACAGCAACAACAACAACAACAATGTCAAATAAACAACAACAACGCCAAATAAACAACAACAACAACAACAACTAAAACAACGTCAAATAAACAACAACAACAACAACAACGTCAAATAAACAACAACACCACCACCACCAACAACAATAACAACAATGTCAAATAAACAACAACAACAACAACGTCAACAACAACAACAATGTCAAATAAACAACAACAACAACGTCAAATAAACAACAACAACAATAACGTTAAATAAACAACAACAACGTCAAATAAACAACAACAACAACGTCAAATAAACAACTACAAAAACAACAACAACATCAACAACAACAAAAACGTCAAATAAACAACAACAACAACAACGTCAGCAACAACAACAACGTCAAATAAACAACAACAACAACAACAACAACGTCAAATAAACAACAACAACAACAACATCAAATAAACAACAACAACAACAATGTCAAATAAACAACAACAACAACAACGTCAAATAAACAACAACAACAACAACGTCAAATAAACAACAACAACAACAACGTCAACAACAACAATAACAACAACAACAACGTCAACAACAACAACAACGTCAAATAAACAACAACAACGTCAAATAAACAATAACAACAACAACAACAATGTCAAATAAACAACAACAACAACGTCAAATAAACAACAACAACAACGTCAAATAAACAACAACAACAACATCAAATAAATAACAATAACAACAACAACAACGTCAACAACAACAACGTCAAATAAACAACAACAACAACGTCAACAACAACAACGACGTCCAATAAACAACAACAACAACGTCAAATAAACAACAACAACAACAACAACGTCAAATAAACAACAACACCATCAACGTCAACAACAACAACAATGTCAAATAAACAACAACAACAACAACGTCAACAACAACAACAATGTCAAATAAACAGCAACAACAACAACAACATCAAACAAACAACAACAACAATAACAACGTCAAATAAACAACAACAACAACAACGTCATATAAACAACAACAACAACAACGTCAAATAAACAACAATAACAACAACGTCAAATAAACAACAACAACAACAACATCAACAACAACAAAAACGTCAAATAAACAACAACAACAACATCAACAACAACAACTACGTCAAATAAACAACAACAATGTCAACAACCACAACGTCAAATAAACAACAACAACAACGTCAAATAAATAACAACAACTAAAACAACGTCAAATAAACAATAACAACAACGTCAAATAAACAACAAAACCAACAACGTCAACAACAACAACAACAACAATGTCAAATAAACAACAACAACAACAACAACAACAACAACGTCAACAACAACAACAATGTCAAATAAACAACAACAACGTCAAATAAACAACAACATCAACAATGTCAACAACAACAACGTCAAATAAACAACAACTACAACGTCAAATAAACAACAACATCAACAACATCAACAACATCAACAACGTGAAATAAACAACAACAACAACAACTATGTCAACAACAACAACAACGTCAAATAAACAACAACAACAACAATGTCAACAACAACAAGAACAACGTCAAAGAAACAACAACAACAACGTCAAATAAACAACAACAACAACAACAACAACACCGTCAAATATAAAACAACAACATCAACATCCAATAAACAACAACAACAACGTCAAATAAACAACAACAACAACGTCAAATAAACAACAACAATGTCAAATAAACAACAACAACAACAACATCAAATAAACAATAACAACAACGTCAAATAAACAACAACAATAACAACAACAACAACGTCAAATAAACAACAACAATAACAACAACAACAACGTCAAATAAACAACAACATCAATAACATCAACAACAACAAAAACGTCAAATAAGCAACAACAACAACAACGTCAACAACAACAAAAACATCAAATAAACAACAACAACAACAACATCAAATAAACAACAACAACAACGTCAACAACAACAATAATGTCAAATAAACAACAACAACATCAAATAAACAACAACAACAACAACAAGAACGTCAAATAAACAACAAGAATAACAACAACAACAACAACGTCAAATAAAGAACAACAACAACGTCAAATAAACAACAACAACAACGTCAAATAAACAACAACAACAACAAAAACGTCAAATAAACAACAACAACAACAACAACGTCAACAATAACAACTACGTCAAATAAACAACAGCAACAACAACAACAACAATGTCAAATAAACAACAACAACGCCAAATAAACAACAACAACAACAACAACTAAAACAACGTCAAATAAACAACAACAACAACAACAACGTCAAATAAACAACAACACCACCACCACCAACAACAATAACAACAATGTCAAATAAACAACAACAACAACAACGTCAACAACAACAACAACAATGTCAAATAAACAACAACAACAACGTCAAATAAACAACAACAACAATAACGTTAAATAAACAACAACAACGTCAAATAAACAACAACAACAACGTCAAATAAACAACTACAAAAACAACAACAACATCAACAACAACAAAAACGTCAAATAAACAACAACAACAACAACGTCAGCAACAACAACAACGTCAAATAAACAACAACAACAACAACAACAACACCGTCAAATAAACAACAACAACAACAACATCAAATAAACAACAACAACAACAACGTCAAATAAACAACAACAACAACAACGTCAAATAAACAACAACAACAACAACGTCAACAACAACAATAACAACAACAACAACGTCAACAACAACAACAACGTCAAATAAACAACAATGTCAAATAAACAATAACAACAACAACAACAATGTCAAATAAACAACAACAACAACGTCAAATAAACAACAACAACAACGTCAAATAAACAACAACAACAACATCAAATAAATAACAATAACAACAACAACAACGTCAACAACAACAACGTCAAATAAACAACAACAACAACGTCCACAACAACAACGACGTCCAATAAACAACAACAACAACGTCAAATAAACAACAACAACAACAACAACGTCAAATAAACAACAACACCATCAACGTCAACAACAACAACAATGTCAAATAAACAACAACAACAACAACGTCAACAACAACAACAATGTCAAATAAACAGCAACAACAACAACAACATCAAACAAACAACAACAACAACAATAACAACGTCAAATAAACAACAACAACAACGTCATATAAACAACAACAACAACAACGTCAAATAAACAACAATAACAACAACGTCAAATAAACAACAACAACAACAACATCAACAACAACAAAAACGTCAAATAAACAACAACAACAACATCAACAACAACAACTACGTCAAATAAACAACAACAATGTCAACAACCACAACGTCAAATAAACAACAACAACAACGTCAAATAAATAACAACAACTAAAACAACGTCAAATAAACAATAACAACAACGTCAAATAAATAACAAAACCAACAACGTCAACAACAACAACAACAACAATGTCAAATAAACAACAACAACAACAACAACAACAACGTCAACAACAACAACAATGTCAAATAAACAACAACAACGTCAAATAAACAACAACATCAACAATGTCAACAACAACAACGTCAAATAAACAACAACTACAACGTCAAATAAACAACAACATCAACAACATCAACAACGTGAAATAAACAACAACAACAACAACTATGTCAACAACAACAACAACGTCAAATAAACAACAACAACAACAATGTCAACAACAACAACAACAACGTCAAATAAACAACAACAACAACGTCAAATAAACAACAACAACAACAACAACACCGTCAAATATAAAACAACAACATCAACATCCAATAAACAACAACAACAACGTCAAATAAACAACAACAACAACGTCAAATAAACAACAACAATGTCAAATAAACAACAACAACAACAACATCAAATAAACAATAACAACAACGTCAAATAAACAACAACAATAACAACAACAACAACGTCAAATAAACAACAACAATAACAACAACAACAACGTCAAATAAACAACAACATCAATAACATCAACAACAACAAAAACGTCAAATAAGCAACAACAACAACAACGTCAACAACAACAAAAACATCAAATAAACAACAACAACAACAACATCAAATAAACAACAACAACAACGTCAACAACAACAATAATGTCAAATAAACAACAACAACATCAAATAAACAACAACAACAACAACAAGAACGTCAAATAAACAACAAGAATAACAACAACAACAACAACAACGTCAAATAAAGAACAACAACAACGTCAAATAAACAACAACAACAACGTCAAATAAACAACAACAACAACAAAAACGTCAAATAAACAACAACAACAACAACGACGTCAACAATAACAACTACGTCAAATAAACAACAGCAACAACAACAACAACAATGTCAAATAAACAACAACAACGCCAAATAAACAACAACAACAACAACAACTAAAACAACGTCAAATAAACAACAACAACAACAACAACAACGTCAAATAAACAACAACACCACCACCACCAACAACAATAACAACAATGTCAAATAAACAACAACAACAACAACAACGTCAACAACAACAACAACAATGTCAAATAAACAACAACAACAACGTCAAATAAACAACAACAACAATAACGTTAAATAAACAACAACAACGTCAAATAAACAACAACAACAACGTCAAATAAACAACAACAACAACGTCAAATAAACAACTACAAAAACAACAACAACATCAACAACAACAAAAACGTCAAATAAACAACAACAACAACAACGTCAGCAACAACAACAACGTCAAATAAACAACAACAACAACAACAACACCGTCAAATAAACAACAACAACAACAACATCAAATAAACAACAACAACAACAACGTCAAATAAACAACAACAACAACAACGTCAAATAAACAACAACAACAACAACGTCAAATAAACAACAACAACAACAACGTCAACAACAACAATAACAACAACAACAACGTCAACAACAACAACAACGTCAAATAAACAACAACAACGTCAAATAAACAATAACAACAACAACAACAATGTCAAATAAACAACAACAACAACGTCAAATAAACAACAACAACAACGTCAAATAAACAACAACAACAACATCAAATAAATAACAATAACAACAACAACAACGTCAACAACAACAACGTCAAATAAACAACAACAACAACGTCAACAACAACAACGACGTCCAATAAACAACAACAACAACGTCAAATAAACAACAACAATAACAACAACGTCAAATAAACAACAATAACAACGTCAAATAAACAACAACAACAACGTCTAATAAACAATAACAACAACAACGTCAAATAAATAACAACAACAACAACGTCAAATAAATAACAACAACAACGTCAAATAGACAATAACAACACCAACGTCAAATAAACAACAACATCAACAACAACAAAAATGTCAAATAAACAACAACAACAACAACAACGTCAACAACAACAACTACGTCAACTAAACAACAACAACAACGTCAAATAAACAACAACAACAACAACAATGTCAAATAAACAACAACAACAACAACAACGTCAACAACAACAACAATGTCAAATAAACAACAACAACAACATCAAATAAACAACAACAACAACAACAACAACAACGTCAAATAAACAACAATAACAACAACAACAACGTCAAATAAACAACAACAACAACAACGTCAAATAAACAACAACAACAACATCAACAACAACAAAAATGTCAAATAAACAACAACAACAACAACAACGTCAACAACAACAACTACGTCAAATAAACAACAACAACAACAACAATGTCAACAACAACAATGTCAAATAAACAACAACAACGCCAAATAAACAACAACAACTAAAACAACGTCAAAAAACAACAACAACAACAACAACGTCAAATAAACAACAACACCAACAACAACAACAATGTCAAATAAACAACAACAACGTCAACAACAACAACAATGACAAATAAATAACAACAACAACAACGTCAAATAAACAACAACAACAACAACGTCAAATAAACAACAACAACAACAACGTCAAATAAACAACAACAACAATGTCAAATAAATAACAACAACAACAACAACGTCAAATAAACAACAACAACAACAACGTCAAATAAACAACAACAATGACACCAACAACGTCAAATAAACAACAGCAACAACAATGACAACGTCAAATAAACAACAACAACAACAACGTCAACAACAACAACGTCAAATAAACAACAACAACAACAACAACAACAACAACAACAATGTCAACAACAACAATGTCAAATAAACAACAACAACAACAACGTCAAATAAACAACAACAATAACAACAACGTCAAATAAGCAACAACAACAACAACAACAACAAATGCAACAACAACAACAACAAATACAACAACAACAACAAATACAACAAAAACAACAACAACGTCAAATAACAAAAACAACGTCAAATAAACAACAATAACAACGTCAAATAAACAACAACAACAACAGCAACAACGTCAAATAAACAATAACAACAACAACAACGTCAAATAAATAACAACAACAACAACGTCAAATAAACAACAACAACACCAACGTCAAATAAACAACAACAACAACATCAAATAAACAACAACAACAACAACGTCAAATAAACAACAACAATAACAACAACAACAACGTCAAATAAACAACAACAACGTCAAATAAACAATAACAACAACGTCAAATAAACAACAACAACAACATCAACAACAACAAAAACGTCAAATAAACAACAACAACAACGTCAACAACAACAACTATGTCAAATAAAAAACAACAACAACAACAACAACGTCATATAAACAACAACAACAATAATGTCAATAACAAAAACGTCAAATAAACAACAACAACATCAAATAAACAACAACAACTAAAACAACGTCAAATAAACAGTAACAACAACAACAACAACGTCAAATAAACAACAACACCAACAACGTCAACAACAATAACAACAACAATGTCAAATAAACAACAACAACAACAACTTCAACAACAACAACACTGTCAAATAAACAACAACACCGTCAAATAAACAACAACATCTAAAACAACGTTAAATAAACAACAACAACAACAACAACAACAACGTCAAATAAACAACAACAACAACATCAACAACAACAACAAAAACGTCAAATAAACAACAACAACAACAACAACATCAACAACAACAACAACTACGTCAAATAAACAACAACAACAACAATGTCAACAACAACAATGTCAAATAAACAACAACAACGCCAAATAAACAACAACAACTAAAACAACGTCAAATAAACAATTACAACAACAACGTCAAATAAACAACAACAATAACAACAACAACAACGTCAAATAAACAACAACAACAACAACGTCAAATAAACAACAACAACAACGTCAAATAAACAACTACAAAAACCACAACAACATCAACAACAACAAAAACGTCAAATAAACAACAAAAACAACAACAACAACAACAACAACAACGTCAACAACAACAACAACGTCAAATAAACAACAACAACAACAACAACACCGTCAAATAAACAACAACAACGTCAAATAAACAACAACTACAACGTCAAATAAACAACAACATCAACAACGTGAAATAAACAACAACAACAACAACTATGTCAACAACAACAACAACGTCAAATAAACAACAACAACAACAATGTCAACAACAACAACAACGTCAAATAAACAACAACAACAACAACGTCAAATAAACAACAACAACAACAACACCGTCAAATATACAACAACAACATCAACATCCAATAAACAACAACAACAACGTCAAATAAACAACAACAACAACGTCAAATAAACAACAACAATGTCAAATAAACAACAACAACAACATCAAATAAACAATAACAACAACGTCAAATAAACAACAACAATAACAACAACAACAACGTCAAATAAACAACAACAATAACAACAACAACGTCAAATAAACAACAACATCAATAACATCAACAACAACAAAAACGTCAAATAAGCAACAACAACAACAACGTCAACAACAACAAAAACATAAATAAACAACAACAACAACATCAAATAAACAACAACAACAACGTCAACAACAACAACAATGTCAAATAAACAACAACAACATCAAATAAACAACAACAACATCAAATAAACAACAACAACAACAAGAACGTCAAATAAACAACAAGAATAACAACAACAACAACAACGTCAAATAAAGAACAACAACAACGTCAAATAAACAATAACAACAACGTCAAATAAACAACAACAACAACAAAAACGTCAAATAAACAACAACAACAACAACAACAACAACGTCAACAACAACAACTACGTCAAATAAACAACAACAACAACAACAATGTCAAATAAACAACAACAACGCCAATTAAACAACAACAACAACAACTAAAACAACGTCAAATAAACAACAACAACAACAACAACGTCAAATAAACAACAACACCACCACCACCAACAACAATAACAACAATGTCAAATAAACAACAACAACAACAACAACGTCAACAACAACAACAACAATGTCAAATAAACAACAACAACAACGTCAAATAAACAACAACAACAATAACGTTAAATAAACAACAACGTCAAATAAACAACAACAACAACAACAACAACGTCAAATAAACAACAACAATGTCAAATAAACAACTACAAAAACAACAACATCAACAACAACAAAAACGTCAAATAAACAACAACAACAACAACGTCAGCAACAACAACAACGTCAAATAAACAACAACAACAACAACAACACCGTCAAATAAACAACAACAACAACATCAAATAAACAACAACAGCAACAACAACGTCAAATAAACAACAACAACAACAACGTCAAATAAACAACAACAACAACAATAACAACAACAACAACGTCAACAACAACAACATCAAATAAACAACAACAACGTCAAATAAACAATAACAACAACAACAACAATGTCAAATAAACAACAACAACAACGTCAAATAAACAACAACAACAACGTCAAATAAACAACAACAACGTCAAATAAATAACAATAACAACAACAACAACGTCAACAACAACAACGTCAAATAAACAACAACAACAACGTCAACAACAACAACAACGTCCAATAAACAACAACAACAACGTCAAATAAACAACAACAATAACAACAACGTCAAATAAACAACAATAACAACGTCAAATAAACAACAACAACAACAACGTCTAATAAACAATAACAACAACAACGTCAAATAAATAACAACAACAACGTCAAATAAATAACAACAACAACGTCAAATAAACAATAACAACACCAACGTCAAATAAACAACAACAACAACATCAAATAAACAACAATAACAACGTCAAATAAACAACAACAATAACAATAACAACAACAACGTCAAATAAACAACAACAACAACGTCAAATAGACAATAACAACAACGTCAAATAAACAACAACATCAACAACAACAAAAATGTCAAATAAACAACAACAACAACAACGTCAACAACAACAACTACGTCAACTAAACAACAACAACAACGTCAAATAAACAACAACAACAACAATGTCAAATAAACAACAACAACAACAACGTCAACAACAACAACAATGTCAAATAAACAACAACAACATCAAATAAACAACAACAACAACAACGTCAAATAAACAACAATAACAACAACAACAACAACAACGTCAAATAAACAACAACAACAACAACAACATCAACAACAACAAAAACGTCAAATAAACAACAACAACAACAACAACGTCAATAACAACAACTACGTCAAATAAACAACAACAACAACAACAACAATGTCAACAACAACAATGTCAAATAAACAACAACAACGCCAAATAAACAACAACAACTAAAACAACGTCAAAAAACAACAACAACAAAAACAACGTCAAATAAACAACAACACCAACAACAACAACAATGTCAAATAAACAACAACAACGTCAACAACAACAACAATGTCAAATAAATAACAACAACAACAACGTCAAATAAACAACAACAACAACAACAACGTCAAATAAACAACAACAATGTCAAATAAACAACAACAACAACGTCAAATAAATAACAACAACAACAACGTCAAATAAACAACAGCAACAACAATGACAACGTCAAATAAACAACAACAACAACAACAACGTCAACAACAACAACGTCAAATAAACAACAACAACAACATCAAATAAATAACAACAACAACGTCAAATAAACAACAACAACAACAACGTCAAATAAACAACAACAATAACAACAACGTCAAATAAGCAATAACAACAACAACAAATACAACAACAACAACAACAAATACAACAACAACAACAACAAATACAACAACAACAATGTCAAATAACAAAAACAACGTCAAATAAACAACAATAACAACGTCAAATAAACAACAACAACAACAGCAACAACGTCAAATAAACAATAACAACAACAACAACGTCAAATAAATAACAACAACAACAACGTCAAATAAACAACAACAACACCAACGTCAAATAAACAACAACAACAACATCAAATAAACAACAACAACAACAACGTCAAATAAACAACAACAATAACAACAACAACAACGTCAAATAAACAACAACAACGTCAAATAAACAATAACAACAACGTCAAATAAACAATAACAACAACGTCAAATAAACAACAACAACAACATCAACAACAACAAAAACGTCAAATAAACAACAACAACAACAACGTCAATAACAACAACTATGTCAAATAAACAACAACAACAACAACAACGTCATATAAACAACAACAACAACAATGTCAATAACAAAAACGTCAAATAAACAACAACAACGTCAAATAAACAACAACAACTAAAACAACGTCAAATAAACAGTAACAACAACAACAACGTCAAATAAACAACAACACCAACAACGTCAACAACAACAACAACAACAACAATGTCAAATTAACAACAACAACAACAACTTCAACAACAACAACACTGTCAAATAAACAACAACACCGTCAAATAAACAACAACATCTAAAACAACGTTAAATAAACAACAACAACAACAACAACAACAACAACAACAACGTCAAATAAACAACAACAACAACAAAAACGTCAAATAAACAACAACAACAACAACAACGTCAACAACAACAACAACTACGTCAAATAAACAACAACAACAACAACAATGTCAACAACAACAATGTCAAATAAACAACAACAACGCCAAATAAACAACAACAACTAAATCAACGTCAAATAAACAATTACAACAACAACGTCAAATAAACAACAACAACAACAACGTCAAATAAACAACAACAACAACGTCAAATAAACAACTACAAAAACAACAACAACATCAACAACAACAAAAACGTCAAATAAACAACAAAAACAACAACAACAACGTCAAATAAACAACAACAACAACAACAACAACAACAACACCGTCAAATAAACAACAACAACATCAAATAAACAACAACAACAACGCCAAATAAACAACAACAACAACAACGTCAAATAAACAACAACAACAACGTCAAATAAACAACAACAACAACAACAACGTCAACAACAACAACAACAACGTCAACAACAACAACAACAACGTCAAATAAACAACAACAACGTCAAATAAACAATAACAACAACAACAATGTCAAATAAACAACAACAACAATGTCAAATAAACAACAACAATAACATCAAATAAACAACAACAACAACGTCAAATAAATAACAATAACAACAACAACGTCAACAATAACAACGTCAAATAAACAACAACAACAACAACGTCAACAACAACAACAACGTCCAATAAACAACAACAACAACAACAACGTCAAATAAACAACAACAATAACAACAATGTCAAATAAACAACAATAACAACGTCAAATAAACAACAACAACAACGTCTAATAAACAATAACAACAACAACAACGTCAAATAAATAACAACAACAACGTTAAATAAATAACAACAACAACGTCAAATAAACAACAACAACACCAACGTCAAATAAACAACAACAACAACAACATCAAATAAACAACAATAATAACGTCAAATAAACAACAACAATAACAACAACAAAAACGTCAAATAAACAACAACAACAACGTCAAATAAACAATAACAACAACGTCAAATAAACAACAACATCAACAACAACAAAAACGTCAAATAAACAACAACAACAACAACGTCAACAACAACAACTACATCAAATAAACAACAACAACAACGTCAAATAAACAACAACAACAACAACAATATGAAATAAACAACAACAATAACAACATCAACAATGTCAAATAAACAACAACATCAAATAAACAACAACAACAACAACAACGTCAAATAAACAACAATAACAACAACAATAAACGTCAAATAAACAACAACAACAACAACGTCAAATAAACAACAACAACAACATCAACAACAACAAAAACGTCAAATAAACAACAACAACAACAACGTCAACAACAATAACAACTACGTCAAATAAACAACTACAACAACAATGTCAACAACAACAATGTCAAATAAACAACAACAACGCCAAATAAACAACAACAACTAAAACAACGTCAAATAAACAACAACATCAACACCGTCAAATAAACAACAACAACAACGTGAACAACAACAACAACAACAATGTCAAATAAATAACAACAACAACAACGTCAAATAAACAATAACAACAACAACAACGTCAAATAAACAACAATAACAACAACGTCAAATAAACAACAACAACAACGTCAAATAAATAACAACAACAACAACGTCAAATAAACAACAACAACAACAACAACAAATAAACAATAACAATGACAACAACAACGTCAAAAAACAACAGCAACAACAATGACAACGTCAAATAAACAACAACAACAACAACAACGTCAACAACAACAACGTCAAATAAACAACAACAACAACATCAAATAAACAACAACAACAACAACGTCAAATAAACAACAGCAATAACAACGTCAAATAAACAACAACAATAACAACAACGTCAAATAAGCAACAACAACAACAAATACAACAACAACAACAAATACAACAACAACAACAACAACGTCAAATAACAAAAACAACGTCAAATAAACAACAATAACAATGTCAAATAAACAACAACAACAACGTCAAATAAATAACAACAACAACAACAACGTCAAATAAACAACAACAACAACAACAACGTCAAATAAACAACAACAATGACAACAACAACGTCAAATAAACAACATCAACAACAATGACAACGTCAAATAAACAACAACAACAACAACGTCAACAACAACAACGTCAAATAAACAACAACAACATCAAATAAACAACAACAACAACGTCAAATAAACAACAGCAATAACAACGTCAAATAAACAACAACAATAACAACAACGTCAAATAAGCAACAACAAATACAACAACAACAACAACAACAAATACAACAACAACAACGTCAAATAACAAAAACAACGTCAAATAAACAACAATAACAACGTCAAATAAACAACAACAACAACAACAACAACAACGTCAAATAAACAATAACAACAACAACAACGTCAAATAAATAACAACAACAACAACGTCAAATAAACAACAACAACACCAACGTCAAATAAACAACAACAACAACATAAAATAAACAACAACAACAACAACGTCAAATAAACAACAACAATAACAACAACAACAACAACGTCAAATAAACAACAACAACGTCAAATAAACAATAACAACAACGTCAAATAAACAACAACAACAACAACAACAACGTCAAATAAACAACAACAAAAACGTCAAATAAACAACTACAAAAACAACAACAACATCAACAACAACAAAAACGTCAAATAAACAACAACAACAACAACAACGTCAACAACAACAACAACGTCAAATAAACAACAACAACAACAACAACAACGTCAAATAAACAACAACAACAACATCAAATAAACAACAACAACAACAACAACGTCAAATAAACAACAACAACAACAACAACGTCAAATAAACAACAACAACAACAACGTCAAATAAACAACAACAACAACAACAACAATGTCAACAACAACAATAACAACAACAACAACGTCAACAACAACAACAACAACGTCAAATAAACAACAACAACGTCAAATAAACAATAACAACAACAACAACAATGTCAAATAAACAACAACAACAACAATGTCAAATAAACAACAACAACAACAACGTCAAATAAACAACAACAACAACGTCAAATAAATAACAATAACAACAACAACAACGTCAACAACAACAACGTCAAATAAACAACAACAACAACGTCAACAACAACAACAACAACGTCCAATAAACAACAACAACAACGTCAAATAAATAACAACAATAACAACAACGTCAAATAAACAACAATAACAACGTCAAATTAACAACAACAACAACAACGTCTATTAAACAATAACAACAACAACGTCAAATAAATAACAACAACAACAACGTCAAATAAATAACAACAACAACGTCAAATAAACAATAACAACACCAACGTCAAATAAACAACAACAACAACATCAAATAAACAACAATAATAACGTCAAATAAACAACAACAATAACAACAATAACAACAACGTCAAATAAACAACAACAACAACGTCAAATAGACAATAACAACAACGTCAAATAAACAACAACATCAACAACAACAAAAATGTCAAATAAACAACAACAACAACAACAACAACAACGTCAACAACAACAACTACGTCAACTAAACAACAACAACAACGTCAAATAAACAACAACAACAACAACAACAATGTCAAATAAACAACAACAACAACGTCAACAACAACAACAATGTCAAATAAACAACAACAACAACATCAAATAAACAACAACAACAACAACAACGTCAAATAAACAACAATAACAACAACAACAACGTCAAATAAACAACAACAACAACATCAACAACAACAAAAATGTCAAATAAACAACAACAACAACAACAACGTCAACAACAACAACTACGTCAAATAAACAACAACAACAACAACAATGTCAACAACAACAATGTCAAATAAACAACAACAACGCCAAATAAACAACAACAACTAAAACAACATCATAAAACAACAACAACAACAACAACAACGTCAAATAAACAACAACACCACCAACAACAACAAGGTCAAATAAACAACAACAACGTCAACAACAACAACAATGTCAAATAAATAACAACAACAACAACAACGTCAAATAAACAACAACAATAACAACAACGTCAAATAAACAACAACAACAACGTCAAATAAACAACAACAACAACGTCAAATAAATAACAACAACAACAACAACGTCAAATAAACAACAACAACAACAACAACGTCAAATAAACAACAACAATGACAACAACAACGTCAAATAAACAACAACAACAACAATGACAACGTCAAATAAACAACAACAACAACAACGTCAACAACAACAACGTCAAATAAACCACAACAACAACGTCAAATAAACAACAACAACAACGTCAAATAAACAATAACAACAACAACAACGTCAAATAAATAAGAACAACAACAACGTCAAATAAACAACAACAACACCAACGTCAAATAAACAACAACAACAACATCAAATAAACAACAACAACAACGTCAAATAAACAACAACAATAACAACAACAACAACAACAACGTCAAATAAACAACAACAACGTCAAATAAACAATAACAACAACGTCAAATAAACAACAACAACAACAGCATCAACAACAACAAAAACGTCAAATAAACAACAACAACAACAACAACAACGTCAACAACAACAACTATGTCAAATAAACAACAACAACAACAACAACAACGTCATATAAACAACAACAACAACAATGTCAATAACAAAAACGTCAAATAAACAACAACAACAACGTCAAATAAACAACAACAACTAAAACAACGTCAAATAAACAGTAACAACAACAACAACGTCAAATAAACAACATCACCAACAACGTCAACAACAACAACAATGTCAAATAAACAACAACAACAACAACATCAACAACAACAACACTGTCAAATAAACAACAAAACCGTCAAATAAACTATAACATCTAAAACAATGTTAAATAAACAACAACAACAACAGCAAAGAAACAACAACATCTAAAACAACGTCAAATAAACAACAACAACAACGTCAAATAAACAACAACAACAACGTCAACAACAACAACAACAATGTCAAATAAACAACAATAACAACAACGTCAACAACAACAACAACAACAACAATGTCAAATACACAACATCAATAACAACAACAACGTCAAATAAACAACAACAACAACAACGTCAAATGAACAACAAAAACAACGTCAAAGAATCAACAACAACAACAACGTCAAATAAACAACAACAACAACATCAACAACAACAAAAACGTCAAATAAACAACAACAACAACAACAACAACGTCAACAACAAAAACTACGTCAAATAAACAACAACAACAACAACAATGTCAACAACAACAATGTCAAATAAACAACAACAACGCCAAATAAATAACAACAACAAAAACAACGTCAAATAAACAACAACAACAACAATGTCAACAACAACAACGTCAAATAAACAACAACAACAACGTCAAATAAACAACAACAACAACAACGTCAAATAAACAACAACAACTAAAACAACGTCAAATAAACAACAACAACAACAACAACAACGACGTCAAATAAACAACAACACCAACAACGTCAACAACAACAACAATGTCAAATAAACAACAACAACAACAACGTCAACAACAACAACAATGTCAAATAAACAACAACAACAACAACGTCAAATAAACAACAACAACAACAACAACAACGTCAAATAAACAACAACAACAAAAACGTCAAATAAACAACAACAACAACAACATCAACAACAACAACTACGTCAAATAAACAACAACAACAATGTCAACAACAACAACGTCAAATAAACAACAACAACAACGTCAAATAAATAACAACAACTAAAAGAACGTCAAATAAACAATAACAACAACGTCAAATAAACAGCAAAACCAACAACGTCAACAACAACAACAACAATGTCAAATAAACAACAACAACAACAACGTCAACAACAACAACAATGTCAAATAAACAACAACAACGTCAAATAAACAACAACAACAACAATGTCAACAACAACAACGTCAAATAAACAACAACTACAACGTCAAATAAACAACAACATCAACAACATCAACAACGTGAAATAAACAACAACAACAACAACTATGTCAACAACAACAACGTCAAATAAACAACAACAACAACAATGTCAACAACAACAATAACAACGTCAAATAAACAACAACAACAACAACAACGTCAAATAAACAACAACAACAACAACAACAACAACAACACCGTCAAATATACAACAACAACATCAACATCCAATAAACAACAACAACAACGTCAAATAAACAACAACAACAACGTCAAATAAACAACAACAATGTCAAATAAACATCAACAACAACAACATCAAATAAACAATAACAACAACGTCAAATAAACAACAACAATAACAACAACAACAACGTCAAATAAACAACAACAATAACAACAACAACAACAACAACAACAATAACAACAACGTCAAATAAACAACAACAACAACGTCAAATAGACAATAACAACAACGTCAAATAAACAACAACATCAACAACAACAAAAATGTCAAATAAACAACAACAACAACAACAACAACAACGTCAACAACAACAACTACGTCAACTAAACAACAACAACAACGTCAAATAAACAACAACAACAACAACAATGTCAAATAAACAACAACAACAACAACGTCAACAACAACAACAATGTCAAATAAACAACAACAACAACAACATCAAATAAACAACAACAACAACAACGTCAAATAAACAACAATAACAACAACAACAACGTCAAATAAACAACAACAACAACATCAACAACAACAAAAACGTCAAATAAACAACAACAACAACAACAACAACGTCAACAACAACAACTACGTCAAATAAACAACAACAACAACAACAATGTCAACAACAACAATGTCAAATAAACAACAACAACGCCAAATAAACAACAACAACTAAAACAACATCATAAAACAACAACAACAACAACAACAACGTCAAATAAACAACAACACCACCAACAACAACAAGGTCAAATAAACAACAACAACGTCAACAACAACAACAATGTCAAATAAATAACAACAACAACAACAACGTCAAATAAACAACAACAATAACAACAACGTCAAATAAACAACAACAACAACGTCAAATAAACAACAACAACGTCAAATAAATAACAACAACAACAACAACGTCAAATAAACAACAACAACAACAACAACGTCAAATAAACAACAACAATGACAACAACAACGTCAAATAAACAACAGCAACAACAATGACAACGTCAAATAAACAACAACAACAACAACAACAACAACGTCAACAACAACAACGTCAAATAAACCACAACAACAACGTCAAATAAACAACAACAACAACGTCAAATAAACAATAACAACAACAACAACGTCAAATAAATAACAACAACAACAACGTCAAATAAACAACAACAACACCAACGTCAAATAAACAACAACAACAACATCAAATAAACAACAACAACAACGTCAAATAAACAACAACAATAACAACAACAACAACAACGTCAAATAAACAACAACAACGTCAAATAAACAATAACAACAACGTCAAATAAACAACAACAACAGCATCAACAACAACAAAAACGTCAAATAAACAACAACAACAACAACAACAACGTCAACAACAACAACTATGTCAAATAAACAACAACAACAACAACAACAACGTCATATAAACAACAACAACAACAATGTCAATAACAAAAACGTCAAATAAACAACAACAACAACGTCAAATAAACAACAACAACTAAAACAACGTCAAATAAACAGTAACAACAACAACAACAACGTCAAATAAACAACATCACCAACAACGTCAACAACAACAACAACAATGTCAAATAAACAACAACAACAACAACATCAACAACAACAACACTGTCAAATAAACAACAAAACCGTCAAATAAACTATAACATCTAAAAATATGTCAAATAAACAACAACAACGTCAAAGAAACAACAACATCTAAAACAACGTCAAATAAACAACAACAACAACGTCAAATAAACAACAACAACAACGTCAACAACAACAACAACAATGTCAAATAAACAACAATAACAACAACGTCAACAACAACAACAACAACAACAATGTCAAATACACAACAACAACAACAACATTAAATAAACAATAACAACAACAACAACGTCAAATAAACAACATCAATAACAACAACAACGTCAAATAAACAACAACAACAACAACGTCAAATGAACAACAAAAACAACGTCAAAGAATCAACAACAACAACAACGTCAAATAAACAACAACAACAACAACAACAACATCAACAACAACAAAAACGTCAAATAAACAACAACAACAACAACAACAACAACAACGTCAACAACAAAAACTACGTCAAATAAACAACAACAACAACAACAATGTCAACAACAACAATGTCAAATAAACAACAACAACAACGCCAAATAAACAACAACAACAAAAACAACGTCAAATAAACAACAACAACAACAATGTCAACAACAACAACGTCAAATAAACAACAACAACAACGTCAAATAAACAACAACAACAACAACGTCAAATAAACAACAACAACTAAAACAACGTCAAATAAACAACAACAACAACAACAACGACGTCAAATAAACAACAACACCAACAACGTCAACAACAACAACAATGTCAAATAAACAACAACAACAACAACAACGTCAACAACAACAACAATGTCAAATAAACAGCAACAACAACAACGTCAAATAAACAACAACAACAACAACGTCAAATAAACAACAACAACAAAAACGTCAAATAAACAACAACAACAACAACAACATCAACAACAACAACTACGTCAAATAAACAACAACAACAATGTCAACAACAACAACGTCAAATAAACAACAACAACAACGTCAAATAAATAACAACAACTAAAAGAACGTCAAATAAACAATAACAACAATGTCAAATAAACAGCAAAACCAACAACGTCAACAACAACAACAACAATGTCAAATAAACAACAACAACAACAACAACGTCAACAACAACAACAATGTCAAATAAACAACAACAACGTCAAATAAACAACAACAACAACAATGTCAACAACAACAACGTCAAATAAACAACAACAACTACGTCAAATAACAACAACATCAACAACATCAAATATACAACAACAACATCAACATCCAATAAACAACAACAACAACGTCAAATAAACAACAACAACAACGTCAAATAAACAACAACAATGTCAAATAAACATCAACAACAACAACATCAAATAAACAATAACAACAACGTCAAATAAACAACAACAATAACAACAACAACAACGTCAAATAAACAACAACAATAACAACAACAACAACAACAACGTCAAATAAACAACAACATCAATAACATCAACAACAACAAAAACGTCAAATAAGCAACAACAACAACAACGTCAACAACAACAAAAACATCAAATAAACAACAACAACAACATCAAATAAACAACAACAACAACGTCAACAACAACAATAATGTCAAATAAACAACAACAACATCAAATAAACAACAACAACAACAACAAGAACGTCAAATAAACAACAAGAATAACAACAACAACAACGTCAAATAAAGAACAACAACAACGTCAAATAAACAACAACAACAACAAAAACCTCAAATAAACAACAACAACAACAACAACAACAACGTCAACAACAACAACTACGTCAAATAAATAACAACAACAACAACAACAACAACAATGTCAAATAAACAACAACAACACCAAATAAACAACAACAACATCAACAACTAAAACAACGTAAAATAAACAACAACAACAACAATGTCAAATAAACAACAACACCACCACCACCAACAACAATAACAACAATGTCAAATAAACAACAACAACAACAACAACGTCAACAACAACAACAACAACAATAATGTCAAATAAACAACAACAACAACGTCAAATAAACAACAACAACAATAACGTTAAATAAACAACAACAACGTCAAATAAACAACAACAACAACAACGTCAAATAAACAACAACAAAAACGTCAAATAAACAACTACAAAAACAACAACAACATCAACAACAACAAAAACGTCAAATAAACAACAACAACAACAACGTCAACAACAAAACCAACGTCAAATAAACAACAACAACAACAACAATACCGTCAAATAAACAACAACAACATCAAATAAACAACAACAACAACAACGTCAAATAAACAACAACAACAACGTCAAATAAACAACAACAACAACAATGTCAAATAAACAACAACAACAACAACGTCAACAACAACAATAACAACAACAACAACGTCAACAACAACGTCAAATAAACAACAACAACGTCAAATAAACAATAACAACAACAACAACAATGTCAAATAAACAACAACAACAACAACAACGTCAAATAAACAACAACAACAACGTCAAATAAACAACAACAACAACGTCAAATAAATAACAATAACAACAACAACAACGTCAACAACAACAACGTCAAATAAACAACAACAACAACGTCAACAACAACAACAACGTCCAATAAACAACAACAACGTCAAATAAACAACAACAATAACAACAACGTCAAATAAACAACAATAACAACGTCAAATAAACAACAACAGCAACAACGTCTAATAAACAATAACAACAACAACGTCAAATAAATAACAACAACAACGTCAAATAAATAACAACAACAACGTCAAATAAACAATAACAACACCAACGTCAAATAAACAACAACAACAACATCAAATAAACAACAATAATAACGTCAAATAAACAACAACAATAACAACAACAACAACAACGTCAAATAAACAACAACAACAACGTCAAATAGACAATAACAACAACGTCAAATAAACAACAACATCAACAACAACAAAAATGTCAAATAAACAACAACAACAACAACAACAACAACGTCAACAACAACAACTACGTCAACTAAACAACAACAACAACGTCAAATAAATAACAACAACAACAATGTCAAATAAACAACAACAACAACAACAACGTCAACAACAACAACAATGTCAAATAAACAACAACAACAACATCAAATAAACAACAACAACAACAACGTCAAATAAACAACAATAACAACAACAACAACGTCAAATAAACAACAACAACAACAACGTCAAATAAACAACAACAACAACATCAACATCAACAAAAACGTCAAATAAACAACAACAACAACAACAACAACGTCAACAACAACAACTACGTCAAATAAACAACAACAACAACAACAATGTCAACAACAACAATGTCAAATAAACAACAACAACGCCAAATAAACAACAACAACTAAAACAACGTCATAAAACAACAACAACAACAACAACGTCAAATAAACAACAACACCAACAACAACAACAAGGTCAAATAAACAACAACAACGTCAACAACAATAACAATGTCAAATAAATAACAACAACAACAACGTCAAATAAACAACAACAACAACAACAACGTCAAATAAACAACAACAACAACGTCAAATAAACAACAACAACAACGTCAAATAAATAACAACAACAACAACAACGTCAAATAAACAACAACAACAACGTCAAATAAACAACAACAATGACAACAACAACGTCAAATAAACAACAGCAACAACAATGACAACGTCAAATAAACAACAACAACAACAACGTCAACAACAACAACGTCAAATAAACAACAACAACAACATCAAATAAATAACAACAACAACGTCAAATAAACAACAACAACGTCAAATAAACAACAATAATAACAACAACGTCAAATAAGCAACAACAACAACAACAAATACAACAACAACAACAACAAATACAACAACAACAACAACAAATACAACAACAACAACAACGTCAAATAACAAAAACAACGTCAAATAAACAACAATAACAACGTCAAATAAACAACAACAACAACAGCAACAACGTCAAATAAACAATAACAACAACAACAACGTCAAATAAATAACAACAACAACAACGTCAAATAAACAACAACAATACCAACGTCAAATAAACAACAACAACAACATCAAATAAACAACAACAACAACAACAACGTCAAATAAACAACAACAATAACAACAACAACGTCAAATAAACAACAACAACGTCAAATAAACAATAACAACAACGTCAAATAAACAACAACAACAACATCAACAACAACAAAAACGTCAAATAAACAACAACAAGAACAACGTCAACAACAACAACTATGTCAAATAAACAACAACAACAACAACAACAACAACGTCATATAAACAACAACAACAACAATGTCAATATCAAAAACGTCAAATAAACAACAACAACTAAAACAACGTCAAATAAACAGTAACAACAACAACAACAACATCAAATAAACAACAACACCAACAACGTCAACAACAACAACAACAACAACAATGTCAAATAAACAACAACAACGACAACGTCAACAACAACAACACTGTCAAATAAACAACATCACCGTCAAATAAACAACAACATCTAAAACAACGTTAAATAAACAACAACAACAACAATAACAACAACAACGTCAAATAAACAACAACATCTAAAACAACGACAAATAAACAACAACAACAACGTCAAATAAACAACAACAACAACAACGTCAACAACAACAACAACAACAATGTCAAATAAACAACAATAACAACAACGTCAACAACAACAACAACAATGTCAAATACACAACAACAACAATAACATTAAATAAACAACAACAACAACAACGTCAAATAAACAACATCAATAACAACAACAACGTCAAATAAACAACAACAACAACAACAACGTCAAATGAACAACAACAACAACGTCAAAGAAACAACAACAACAACAACGTCAAATAAACAACAACAACAACAACATCAACAACAACAAAAATGTCAAATAAACAACAACAACAACAACAACAACGTCAACAACAAAAACTACGTTAAATAAACAACAACAACAACAATGTCTACAACAACAATGTCAAATAAACGACAACAACAACGCCAAATAAACAACAACAACAAAAACAACGTCAAATAAACAACAACAACAACAATGTCAACAACAACAACGTCAAATAAACAACAACAACAACGTCAAATAAACAACAACAACAACAACGTCAAATAAACAACAACAACTAAAACAACGTCAAATAAACAACAACAACAACAACGTCAAATAAACAACAACACCAACAACATCAACAACAACAACAACAATGTCAAATAAACAACAACAACAACGTCAACAACAACAACAATGTCAAATAAACAGCAACAATAACAACAACAACAATGTCAAATAAACAACAACAAAAACATCAATAAACAATAACAACAACGTCAAATAAACAACAACAATAACAACAACAACAACGTCAAATAAACAACAACAATAACAACAACAACAACGTCAAATAAACAACAACATCAATAACATCAACAACAACAAAAACGTCAACTAAGCAACAACAACAACAACGTCAACAACAACAAAAACATCAAATAAACAACAACAACAACAACATCAAATAAACAACAACAACAACGTCAACAACAACAATAATGTCAAATAAACAACAACAACATCAAATAAACAACAACAACAACAACAACAAGAACGTCAAATAAACAACAAGAATAACAACAACAACAACGTCAAATAAAGAACAACAACAACGTCAAATAAACAACAACAACAACGTCAAATAAACAACAACAACAACAAAAACGTCAAATAAACAACAACAACAACAACAACGTCAACAACAACAACTACGTCAAATAAACAACAACAACAACAACAAAAATGTCAAATAAACAACAACAACGCCAAATAAACAACAACAACAACAACAACAACTAAAACAATGTCAAATAAACAACAACAACAACAACGTCAAATAAACAACACCACCACCACCAACAACAACAATAACAACAATGTCAAATAAACAACAACAACAACAACAACAACAACGTCAACAACAACAACAACAATGTCAAATAAACAACAACAACAACGTCAAATAAACAACAACAACAATAACGTTAATTAAACAACAACAACGTCAAATAAACAACAACAACAACAACAACGTCAAATAAACAACAACAACAACGTCAAATAAACAACTACAAAAACAACAACAACATCAACAACAACAAAAACGTCAAATAAACAACAACAACAACAACGTCAATAACAACAACAACGTCAAATAAACAACAACAACAACAACAACAACACCGTCAAATAAACAACAACAACAACATCAAATAAACAACAACAACAACAACAACGTCAAATAAACAACAACAACAACAACAACGTCAAATAAACAACAACAACAACAACGTCAAATAAACAACAACAACAACAACAACGTCAACAACAACAATAACAACAATAACAACGTCAACAACAACAACAACAACGTCAAATAAACAATAACAACAACAACAACAATGTCAAATAAACAACAACAACAACAACGTCAAATAAACAACAACAACAACGTCAAATAAACAACAACAACAACAACGTCAAATAAATAACAATAACAACAACAACAACGTCAACAACAACAACATCAAATAAACAACAACAACAACGTCAACAACAACAACAACGTCCAATAAACAACAACAACAACGTCAAATAAACAACAACAATAACAACAACGTCAAATAAACAACAATAACAACGTCAAATAAACAACAACAACAACAACGTCTAATAAACAATAACAACAACAACGTCAAATAAATAACAACAACAACAACGTCAAATAAATAACAACAACAACGTCAAATAAACAATAACAACACCAACGTCAAATAAACAACAACAACAACATCAAATAAACAACAATAACAACGTCAAATAAACAACAACAATAACAACAACAACAACAACAACGTCAAATAAACAACAACAACAACGTCAAATAGACAATAACAACAACGTCAAATAAACAACAACATCAACAATAACAAAAATGTCAAATAAACAACAACAACAACAACAACAATGTCAAATAAACAACAACAACAACAACAACGTCAACAACAACAACACTGTCAAATAAACAACAACACCGTCAAATAAACAACAACATCTAAAACAACGTTAAATAAACAACAACAACAACAACAACAACAACAACAACGTCAAATAAACAACAACATCTAAAACAACGTCAAATAAACAACAACAACAACGTCAAATAAACAACAACAACAACAACGTCAACAACAACAACAACAATGTCAAATAAACAACAATAACAACAATGTCAACAACAACAACAACAATGTCAAATACACAACAACAACAACAACAATAACATTAAATAAACAACAACAACAACAACGTCAAATAAACAACATCAATAACAACAACAACGTCAAATAAACAACAACAACAACAACGTCAAATGAACAACAACAACAACGTCAAAGAAACAACAACAACAACAACGTCAAATAAACAACAACAACAACAACAACATCAACAACAACAAAAATGTCAAATAAACAACAACAACAACAACAACAACGTCAACAACAAAAACTACGTTAAATAAACAACAACAACAACAATGTCTACAACAACAATGTCAAATAAACAACAACAACAACGCCAAATAAACAACAACAACAAAAACAACGTCAAATAAACAACAACAACAACGATGTCAACAACAACAGCGTCAAATAAACAACAACAACAACGTCAAATAAACAACAACAACAACAACGTCAAATAAACAACAACAACTAAAACAACGTCAAATAAACAACAACAACAACAACAACGTCAAATAAACAACAACACCAACAACGTCAACAACAACAACAACAATGTCAAATAAACTACAACAACAACGTCAACAACAACAACAACGTCAACAACAACAACAATGTCAAATAAACAGCAACAACAACAACAACGTCAAATAAACAACAACAACAACAACGTCAACAACAACAACAACAACAATGTCAAATAAACAACAATAACAACAACGTCAACAACAACAACAACAATGTCAAATACACAACAACAACAATAACATTAAATAAACAACAACAACAACAACGTCAAATAAACAACATCAATAACAACAACAACGTCAAATAAACAACAACAACAACAACGTCAAATGAACAACAACAACAACGTCAAAGAAACAACAACAACAACAACGTCAAATAAACAACAACAACAACAACATCAACAACAACAAAAATGTCAAATAAACAACAACAACAACAACAACAACGTCAACAACAAAAACTACGTTAAATAAACAACAACAACAACAATGTCTACAACAACAATGTCAAATAAACAACAACAACAACGCCAAATAAACAACAACAACAAAAACAACGTCCAATAAACAACAACAACAACAATGTCAACAACAACAACGTCAAATAAACAACAACAACAACGTCAAATAAACAACAACAACAACAACGTCAAATAAACAACAACAACTAAAACAACGTCAAATAAACAACAACAACAACAACGTCAAATAAACAACAACACCAACAACATCAACAACAACAACAACAATGTCAAATAAACAACAACAACAACGTCAACAACAACAACAATGTCAAATAAACAGCAACAATAACAACAACAACAATGTCAAATAAACAACAACAAAAACATCAAATAAACAATAACAACAACGTCAAATAAACAACAACAATAACAACAACAACAACGTCAAATAAACAACAACAATAACAACAACAACAACGTCAAATAAACAACAACATCAATAACATCAACAACAACAAAAACGTCAACTAAGCAACAACAACAACAACGTCAACAACAACAAAAACATCAAATAAACAACAACAACAACAACATCAAATAAACAACAACAACAACGTCAACAACAACAATAATGTCAAATAAACAACAACAACATCAAATAAACAACAACAACAACAACAACAAAAAGAACGTCAAATAAACAACAAGAATAACAACAACAACAACGTCAAATAAAGAACAACAACAACGTCAAATAAACAACAACAACAACGTCAAATAAACAACAACAACAACAAAAACGTCAAATAAACAACAACAACAACAACAACGTCAACAACAACAACTACGTCAAATAAACAACAACAACAACAACAAAAATGTCAAATAAACAACAACAACGCCAAATAAACAACAACAACAACAACAACAACTAAAACAATGTCAAATAAACAACAACAACAACAACGTCAAATAAACAACACCACCACCACCAACAACAACAATAACAACAATGTCAAATAAACAACAACAACAACAACAACAACAACGTCAACAACAACAACAACAATGTCAAATAAACAACAACAACAACGTCAAATAAACAACAACAACAATAACGTTAATTAAACAACAACAACGTCAAATAAACAACAACAACAACAACAACGTCAAATAAACAACAACAACAACGTCAAATAAACAACTACAAAAACAACAACAACATCAACAACAACAAAAACGTCAAATAAACAACAACAACAACAACGTCAATAACAACAACAACGTCAAATAAACAACAACAACAACAACAACAACACCGTCAAATAAACAACAACAACAACATCAAATAAACAACAACAACAACAACAACGTCAAATAAACAACAACAACAACAACAACGTCAAATAAACAACAACAACAACAACGTCAAATAAACAACAACAACAACAACAACGTCAACAACAACAATAACAACAATAACAACGTCAACAACAACAACAACAACGTCAAATAAACAACAACAACGTCAAATAAACAATAACAACAACAACAACAATGTCAAATAAACAACAACAACAACAACGTCAAATAAACAACAACAACAACGTCAAATAAACAACAACAACAACAACGTCAAATAAATAACAATAACAACAACAACAACGTCAACAACAACAACATCAAATAAACAACAACAACAACGTCAACAACAACAACAACGTCCAATAAACAACAACAACAACGTCAAATAAACAACAACAATAACAACAACGTCAAATAAACAACAATAACAACGTCAAATAAACAACAACAACAACAACGTCTAATAAACAATAACAACAACAACGTCAAATAAATAACAACAACAACAACGTCAAATAAATAACAACAACAACGTCAAATAAACAATAACAACACCAACGTCAAATAAACAACAACAACAACATCAAATAAACAACAATAACAACGTCAAATAAACAACAACAATAACAACAACAACAACAACAACGTCAAATAAACAACAACAACAACGTCAAATAGACAATAACAACAACGTCAAATAAACAACAACATCAACAATAACAAAAATGTCAAATAAACAACAACAACAACAACAACAATGTCAAATAAACAACAACAACAACAACAACGTCAACAACAACAACACTGTCAAATAAACAACAACACCGTCAAATAAACAACAACATCTAAAACAACGTTAAATAAACAACAACAACAACAACAACAACAACAACAACGTCAAATAAACAACAACATCTAAAACAACGTCAAATAAACAACAACAACAACGTCAAATAAACAACAACAACAACAACGTCAACAACAACAACAACAATGTCAAATAAACAACAATAACAACAATGTCAACAACAACAACAACAATGTCAAATACACAACAACAACAACAACAATAACATTAAATAAACAACAACAACAACAACGTCAAATAAACAACATCAATAACAACAACAACGTCAAATAAACAACAACAACAACAACGTCAAATGAACAACAACAACAACGTCAAAGAAACAACAACAACAACAACGTCAAATAAACAACAACAACAACAACAACATCAACAACAACAAAAATGTCAAATAAACAACAACAACAACAACAACGTCAACAACAAAAACTACGTTAAATAAACAACAACAACAACAATGTCTACAACAACAATGTCAAATAAACAACAACAACAACGCCAAATAAACAACAACAACAAAAACAACGTCAAATAAACAACAACAACAACGATGTCAACAACAACAGCGTCAAATAAACAACAACAACAACGTCAAATAAACAACAACAACAACAACGTCAAATAAACAACAACAACTAAAACAACGTCAAATAAACAACAACAACAACAACAACGTCAAATAAACAACAACACCAACAACGTCAACAACAACAACAATGTCAAATAAACTACAACAACAACGTCAACAACAACAACAACGTCAACAACAACAACAATGTCAAATAAACAGCAACAACAACAACAACGTCAAATAAACAACAACAACAACAACGTCAACAACAACAACAACAACAATGTCAAATAAACAACAATAACAACAACGTCAACAACAACAACAACAATGTCAAATACACAACAACAACAATAACATTAAATAAACAACAACAACAACAACGTCAAATAAACAACATCAATAACAACAACAACGTCAAATAAACAACAACAACAACAACGTCAAATGAACAACAACAACAACGTCAAAGAAACAACAACAACAACAACGTCAAATAAACAACAACAACAACAACATCAACAACAACAAAAATGTCAAATAAACAACAACAACAACAACAACAACGTCAACAACAAAAACTACGTTAAATAAACAACAACAACAACAATGTCTACAACAACAATGTCAAATAAACAACAACAACAACGCCAAATAAACAACAACAACAAAAACAACGTCCAATAAACAACAACAACAACAATGTCAACAACAACAACGTCAAATAAACAACAACAACAACGTCAAATAAACAACAACAACAACAACGTCAAATAAACAACAACAACTAAAACAACGTCAAATAAACAACAACAACAACAACGTCAAATAAACAACAACACCAACAACATCAACAACAACAACAACAATGTCAAATAAACAACAACAACAACGTCAACAACAACAACAATGTCAAATAAACAGCAACAATAACAACAACAACAATGTCAAATAAACAACAACAAAAACAACAAATAAACAATAACAACAACGTCAAATAAACAACAACAATAACAACAACAACAACGTCAAATAAACAACAACAATAACAACAACAACAACGTCAAATAAACAACAACATCAATAACATCAACAACAACAAAAACGTCAACTAAGCAACAACAACAACAACGTCAACAACAACAAAAACATCAAATAAACAACAACAACAACAACAACATCAAATAAACAACAACAACAACGTCAACAACAACAATAATGTCAAATAAACAACAACAACATCAAATAAACAACAACAACAACAACAACAAAAAGAACGTCAAATAAACAACAAGAATAACAACAACAACAACGTCAAATAAAGAACAACAACAACGTCAAATAAACAACAACAACAACGTCAAATAAACAACAACAACAACAAAAACGTCAAATAAACAACAACAACAACAACAACAACGTCAACAACAACAACTACGTCAAATAAACAACAACAACAACAACAACAAAAATGTCAAATAAACAACAACAACAACGCCAAATAAACAACAACAACAACAACAACAACTAAAACAATGTCAAATAAACAACAACAACAACAACGTCAAATAAACAACAACACCACCACCAACAACAACAATAACAACAATGTCAAATAAACAACAACAACAACAACAACAACAACGTCAACAACAACAACAACAATGTCAAATAAACAACAACAACAACGTCAAATAAACAACAACAACAATAACGTTAAATAAACAACAACAACGTCAAATAAACAACAACAACAACAACGTCAAATAAACAACAACAACAACGTCAAATAAACAACTACAAAAACAACAACAACATCAACAACAACAAAAACGTCAAATAAACAACAACAACAACAACAACGTCAATAACAACAACAACGTCAAATAAACAACAACAACAACAACAACAACACCGTCAAATAAACAACAACAACAACATCAAATAAACAACAACAACAACAACAACGTCAAATAAACAACAACAACAACAACGTCAAATAAACAACAACAACAACAACGTCAAATAAACAACAACAACAACAACGTCAACAACAACAATAACAACAACAACAACGTCAACAACAACAACAACAACGTCAAATAAACAACAACAACGTCAAATAAACAATAACAACAACAACAACAATGTCAAATAAACAACAACAACAACAACGTCAAATAAACAACAACAACAACGTCAAATAAACAACAACAACAACAACGTCAAATAAATAACAATAACAACAACAACAACGTCAACAACAACAACATCAAATAAACAACAACAACAACGTCAACAACAACAACAACGTCCAATAAACAACAACAACAACGTCAAATAAACAACAACAATAACAACAACGTCAAATAAACAACAATAACAACGTCAAATAAACAACAACAACAACAACGTCTAATAAACAATAACAACAACAACGTCAAATAAATAACAACAACAACAACGTCAAATAAATAACAACAACAACGTCAAATAAACAATAACAACACCAACGTCAAATAAACAACAACAACAACAACATCAAATAAACAACAATAACAACGTCAAATAAACAACAACAATAACAACAACAACAACAACAACGTCAAATAAACAACAACAACAACGTCAAATAGACAATAACAACAACGTCAAATAAACAACAACATCAACAACAACAAAAATGTCAAATAAACAACAACAACAACAACAACAATGTCAAATAAACAACAACAACAACAACAACGTCAACAACAACAACACTGTCAAATAAACAACAACACCGTCAAATAAACAACAACATCTAAAACAACGTTAAATAAACAACAACAACAACAACAACAACGTCAAATAAACAACAACATCTAAAACAACGTCAAATAAACAACAACAACAACGTCAAATAAACAACAACAACAACAACGTCAACAACAACAACAACAATGTCAAATAAACAACAATAACAACAATGTCAACAACAACAACAACAATGTCAAATACACAACAACAACAACAATAACATTAAATAAACAACAACAACAACAACGTCAAATAAACAACATCAATAACAACAACAACGTCAAATAAACAACAACAACAACAATGTCAAATGAACAACAACAACAACGTCAAAGAAACAACAACAACAACAACGTCAAATAAACAACAACAACAACAACATCAACAACAACAAAAATATCAAATAAACAACAACAACAACAACAACAACGTCAACAACAAAAACTACGTTAAATAAACAACAACAACAACAATGTCTACAACAACAATGTCAAATAAACAACAACAACAACGCCAAATAAACAACAACAACAAAAACAACGTCAAATAAACAACAACAACAACAATGTCAACAACAACAACGTCAAATAAACAACAACAACAACGTCAAATAAACAACAACAACAACAACGTCAAATAAACAACAACAACTAAAACAACGTCAAATAAACAACAACAACAACAACAACAACGTCAAATAAACAACAACACCAACAACGTCAACAACAACAACAACAATGTCAAATAAACTACAACAACAACGTCAACAACAACAACAACGTCAACAACAACAACAATGTCAAATAAACAGCAACAACAACAACAACATCAAATAAACAACAACAACAACAACGTCAAATAAACAACAACAACAACAACGTCATATAAACAACAACAACAACAACAACAACAACGTCAAATAAACAACAATAACAACAACGTCAAATAAACAACAACAACAACATCAACAACAACAACAAAAACATCAAAAAAAAAACAATAACAACAACGTCAAATAAACAACAACAATAACAACAACAACAACGTCAAATAAACAACAACAATAACAACAACAACAACGTCAAATAAACAACAACATCAATAACATCAACAACAACAAAAACGTCAAATAAGCAACAACAACAACAACGTCAACAACAACAAAAACATCAAATAAACAACAACAACAACAACATCAAATAAACAACAACAACAACGTCAACAACAACAATAATGTCAAATAAACAACAACAACATCAAATAAACAACAACAACAACAACAACAAGAACGTCAAATAAACAACAAGAATAACAACAACAACAACGTCAAATAAAGAACAACAACAACGTCAAATAAACAACAACAACAACGTCAAATAAACAACAACAACAACAACAAAAACGTCAAATAAACAACAACAACAATGTCAACAACAACAACTACGTCAAATAAACAACAACAACAACAACAACAAAAATGTCAAATAAACAACAACAACGCCAAATAAACAACAACAACAACAACAACTAAAACAACGTCAAATAAACAACAACAACAACAACAACGTCAAATAAACAACAACACCACCACCACCAACAACAATAACAATGATGTCAAATAAACAACAACAACAACAACAACGTCAAATAAACAACAACACCACCACCACCAACAACAATAACAACAATGTCAAATAAACAACAACAACAACAACAACAACAACGTCAACAACAACAACAACAATGTCAAATAAACAACAACAACAACATCAAATAAACAACAACAACAATAACGTTAAATAAACAACAACAACGTCAAATAAACAACAACAACAACAACAACGTCAAATAAACAACAACAACAACGTCAAATAAACAACTACAAAAACAACAACAACATCAACAACAACAAAAACGTCAAATAAACAACAACAACAACAACGTCAACAACAACAACAACGTCAAATAAACAACAACAACAACAACAACAACACCGTCAAATAAACAACAACAACAACAACATCAAATAAACAACAACAAAAACAACAACAACGTCAAATAAACAACAACAACAACAACGTCAAATAAACAACAACAACAACAACGTCAACAACAACAATAACAACAACAACAACGTCAACAACAACAACAACAACGTCAAATAAACAACAACAACGTCAAATAAACAATAACAACAACAACAACAATGTCAAATAAACAACAACAACAACAACGTCAAATAAACAACAACAACAACGTCAAATAAACAACAACAACAACGTCAACAACAACAACGTCAAATAAACAACAACAACAACGTCAACAACAACAACAACGTCCAATAAACAACAACAACAACGTCAAATAAACAACAACAATAACAACAACGTCAAATAAACAACAATAACAACGTAAAATAAACAACAACAACAACGTCTAATAAACAATAACAACAACAATGTCAAATAAATAACAACAACAACAACGTCAAATAAATAACAACAACAACGTCAAATAAACAATAACAACACCAACGTCAAATAAACAACAATAACAACAACAACAAAAACGTCAAATAACAACAACAACAACAACGTCAATAACAACAACAACGTCAACAACAACAAAAACGTCAAATAAACAACAACAACAACAACGTCAATAACAACAACAACGTCAAATAAACAACAACAACAACAACAACAACACCGTCAAATAAACAACAACAACAACATCAAATAAACAACAACAACAACAACAACGTCAAATAAACAACAACAACAACAACAACATCAAATAAACAACAACAACAACAACGTCAAATAAACAACAACAACAACAACAACGTCAACAACAACAATAACAACAATAACAACGTCAACAACAACAACAACAACGTCAAATAAACAACAACAACGTCAAATAAACAATAACAACAACAACAACAATGTCAAATAAACAACAACAACAACAACGTCAAATAAACAACAACAACAACAACGTCAAATAAACAACAACAACAACAACGTCAAATAAATAACAATAACAACAACAACAACGTCAACAACAACAACATCAAATAAACAACAACAACAACGTCAACAACAACAACAACGTCCAATAAACAACAACAACAACGTCAAATAAACAACAACAATAACAACAACGTCAAATAAACAACAATAACAACGTCAAATAAACAACAACAACAACGTCTAATAAACAATAACAACAACAACGTCAAATAAATAACAACAACAACAACGTCAAATAAATAACAACAACAACGTCAAATAAACAATAACAACACCAACGTCAAATAAACAACAACAACAACATCAAATAAACAACAATAACAACGTCAAATAAACAACAACAATAACAACAACAACAACAACAACGTCAAATAAACAACAACAACAACGTCAAATAGACAATAACAACAACGTCAAATAAACAACAACATCAACAACAACAAAAATGTCAAATAAACAACAACAACAACAACAACAATGTCAAATAAACAACAACAACAACAACAACGTCAACAACAACACTGTCAAATAAACAACAACACCGTCAAATAAACAACAACATCTAAAACAACGTTAAATAAACAACAACAACAACAACAACAACAACGTCAAATAAACAACAACATCTAAAACAACGTCAAATAAACAACAACAACAACGTCAAATAAACAACAACAACAACAACGTCAACAACAACAACAACAATGTCAAATAAACAACAATAACAACAATGTCAACAACAACAACAACAATGTCAAATACACAACAACAACAACAACAATAACATTAAATAAACAACAACAACAACAACGTCAAATAAACAACATCAATAACAACAACAACGTCAAATAAACAACAACAACAACAACGTCAAATGAACAACAACAACAACGTCAACATCAACGTCAACAACAACAACAACAATGTCAAATAAACAACAATAACAACGTAAAATAAACAACAACAACAACAACGTCTAATAAACAATAACAACAACAACGTCAAATAAATAACAACAACAACAACGTCAAATAAATAACAACAACAACGTCAAATAAACAATAACAACACCAACGTCAAATAAACAACAATAACAACATCAAATAAACAACAATAACAACGTCAAATAAACAACAACAATAACAACAACAACAACAACAACAACAACAACGTCAAATAAACAACAACAACAACATCAAATAGACAATAACAACAACGTAAAATAAACAACAACATCAACAACAACAAAAATGTCAAATAAACAACAACAACAACAACAACAATGTCAAATAAACAACAACAACAACAACGTCAACAACAACAACACTGTCAAATAAACAACAACACCGTCAAATAAACAACAACATCTAAAACAACGTTAAATAAACAACAACAACAACAACAACAACAACAACGTCAAATAAACAACAACATCTAAAACAACGTCAAATAAACAACAACAACAACGTCAAATAAACAACAACAACAACAACAACGTCAACAACAACAACAACAATGTCAAATAAACAACAATAACAACAACGTCAACAACAACAACAACAATGTCAAATACACAACAACAACAATAACATTAAATAAACAACAACAACAACAACGTCAAATAAACAACATCAATAACAACAACAACGTCAAATAAACAACAACAACAACAACGTCAAATGAACAACAACAACAACGTCAAAGAAACAACAACAACAACAACGTCAAATAAACAACAACAACAACAACATCAACAACAACAAAAACGTCAAATAAACAACAACAGCAACAACAACAACAACGTCAACAACAAAAACTACGTTAAATAAACAACAACAACAACAATGTCTACAACAACAATGTCAAATAAACAACAACAACAAAGCCAAATAAACAACAACAACAAAAACAATGTCAAATAAACAACAACAACAATGTCAACAACAACGACGTCAAATAAACAACAACAACAACGTAAAATAAACAACAACAACAACAACGTCAAATAAACAACAACAACTAAAACAACGTCAAATAAACAACAACAACAACAACAACAACGTCAAATAAACAACAACACCAACAACGTCAACAACAACAACAACAATGTCAAATAAACAACAACAACAACGTCAACAACAACAACAATGTCAAATAAACAGAAACAAAAACAACAACATCAAATAAACAACAACAACAACAACGTCAAATAAACAACAACAACAACAACGTCATATAAACAACAACAACAACAACGTCAAATAAACAACAATAACAACAACGTCAAATAAACAACAACAACAACAACATCAACAACAACAAAAACATCAAATAAACAATAACAACAACGTCAAATAAACAACAACAATAACAACAACAACAACGTCAAATAAACAACAACAATAACAACAACAACGTCAAATAAACAACAACATCAATAACATCAACAACAACAAAAACGTCAAATAAGCAACAACAACAACAACGTCAACAACAACAAAAACATCAAATAAACAACAACAACAACAACATCAAATAAACAACAACAACAACGTCAACAACAACAATAATGTCAAATAAACAACAACAACATCAAATAAACAACAACAACAACAACAACAAGAACGTCAAATAAACAACAAGAATAACAACAACAACAACAACGTCAAATAAACAACAACAACAACAACAACAACAACGTCAACAACAAAAACTACGTTAAATAAACAACAACAACAACAATGTCTACAACAACAATGTCAAATAAACAACAACAACAACGCCAAATAAACAACAACAACAAAAACAACGTCAAATAAACAACAACAACAACAATGTCAACAACAACAACGTCAAATAAACAACAACAACAACGTCAAATAAACAACAACAACAACAACGTCAAATAAACAACAACAACTAAAACAACGTCAAATAAACAACAACAACAACAACAACGTCAAATAAACAACAACACCAACAACGTCAACAACAACAACAACAATGTCAAATAAACAACAACAACAACGTCAACAACAACAATGTCAAATAAACAGCAACAACAACAACAACAACAACAAATAAACAACAACAACAACAACGTCAAATAAACAACAACAACAACAACGTCATATAAACAACAACAACAACAACGTCAAATAAACAACAATAACAACAACGTCAAATAAACAACAACAACAACAACATCAACAACAACAAAAACATCAAATAAACAATAACAACAACGTCAAATAAACAACAACAATAACAACAACAACAACGTCAAATAAACAACAACAATAACAACAACAACAACGTCAAATAAACAACAACATCAATAACATCAACAACAACAAAAATGTCAAATAAGCAACAACAACAACAACGTCAACAACAACAAAAACATCAAATAAACAACAACAACAACAACATCAAATAAACAACAACAACAACGTCAACAACAACAATATTGTCAAATAAACAACAACAACATCAAATAAACAACAACAACAACAACAAGAACGTCAAATAAACAACAAGAATAACAACAACGTCAAATAAACAACAACAACAACAACAACGTCAACAACAACAACTACATCAAATAAACAACAACAACAACAACAACAACAACAAAAATGTCAAATAAACAACAACAACGCCAAATAAACAACAACAACTAAAACAACAACAACAACAACAACGTCAAATAAACAACAACACCACCACCACCAACAACAATAACAACAATGTCAAATAAACAACAACAACAACAACAACAACAACAACAACGTCAACAACAACAACAACAATGTCAAATAAACAACAATAACAACGTCAAATAAACAACAACAACAATAACGTTAAATAAACAACAACAACGTCAAATAAACAACAACAACAACAACGTCAAATAAACAACAACAACAACGTCAAATAAACAACTACAAAAACAACAACAACATCAACAACAACAAAAACGTTAAATAAACAACAACAACAACAACGTCAACAACAACAACAACGTCAAATAAACAACAACAACAACAACAATAACACCGTCAAATAAACAACAACAACAACAACAACATCAAATAAACAACAACAACAACAACGTCAAATAAACAACAACAACAACATCAAATAAACAACAACAACAACAACGTCAAATAAACAACAACAACAACAACAACGTCAACAACAACAATAACAACAACAACAACGTCAACAACAACAACAACGTCAAAAAAACAACAACAATGTCAAATAAACAATAACAACCACAACAACAATGTCAAATAAACAACAACAACAACAACATCAAATAAACAACAACAACAACGTCAAATAAATAACAATAACAACAACAACAACGTCAACAACAACAACGTCAAATAAACAACAACAACAACGTCAACAACAACAACAACGTCCAATAAACAACAACAACAACGTCAAATAAACATCAATAACAACAACAACGTCAAATAAACAACAACAACAACAACGTCAAATGAACAACAACAACAACGTCAAAGAAACAACAACAACAACAACGTCAAATAAACAACAACAACAACAACATCAACAACAACAAAAACGTCAAATAAACAACAACAGCAACAACAACAACAACGTCAACAACAAAAACTACGTTAAATAAACAACAACAACAACAATGTCTACAACAACAATGTCAAATAAACAACAACAACAAAGCCAAATAAACAACAACAACAAAAACAATGTCAAATAAACAACAACAACAATGTCAACAACAACGACGTCAAATAAACAACAACAACAACGTAAAATAAACAACAACAACAACAACGTCAAATAAACAACAACAACTAAAACAACGTCAAATAAACAACAACAACAACAACAACAACGTCAAATAAACAACAACACCAACAACGTCAACAACAACAACAACAATGTCAAATAAACAACAACAACAACGTCAACAACAACAACAATGTCAAATAAACAGAAACAAAAACAACAACATCAAATAAACAACAACAACAACAACGTCAAATAAACAACAACAACAACAACGTCATATAAACAACAACAACAACAACGTCAAATAAACAACAATAACAACAACGTCAAATAAACAACAACAACAACAACATCAACAACAACAAAAACATCAAATAAACAATAACAACAACGTCAAATAAACAACAACAATAACAACAACAACAACGTCAAATAAACAACAACAATAACAACAACAACGTCAAATAAACAACAACATCAATAACATCAACAACAACAAAAACGTCAAATAAGCAACAACAACAACAACGTCAACAACAACAAAAACATCAAATAAACAACAACAACAACAACATCAAATAAACAACAACAACAACGTCAACAACAACAATAATGTCAAATAAACAACAACAACATCAAATAAACAACAACAACAACAACAACAAGAACGTCAAATAAACAACAAGAATAACAACAACAACAACAACGTCAAATAAACAACAACAACAACAACAACAACAACGTCAACAACAAAAACTACGTTAAATAAACAACAACAACAACAATGTCTACAACAACAATGTCAAATAAACAACAACAACAACGCCAAATAAACAACAACAACAAAAACAACGTCAAATAAACAACAACAACAACAATGTCAACAACAACAACGTCAAATAAACAACAACAACAACGTCAAATAAACAACAACAACAACAACGTCAAATAAACAACAACAACTAAAACAACGTCAAATAAACAACAACAACAACAACAACGTCAAATAAACAACAACACCAACAACGTCAACAACAACAACAACAATGTCAAATAAACAACAACAACAACGTCAACAACAACAATGTCAAATAAACAGCAACAACAACAACAACAACAACAAATAAACAACAACAACAACAACGTCAAATAAACAACAACAACAACAACGTCATATAAACAACAACAACAACAACGTCAAATAAACAACAATAACAACAACGTCAAATAAACAACAACAACAACAACATCAACAACAACAAAAACATCAAATAAACAATAACAACAACGTCAAATAAACAACAACAATAACAACAACAACAACGTCAAATAAACAACAACAATAACAACAACAACAACGTCAAATAAACAACAACATCAATAACATCAACAACAACAAAAATGTCAAATAAGCAACAACAACAACAACGTCAACAACAACAAAAACATCAAATAAACAACAACAACAACAACATCAAATAAACAACAACAACAACGTCAACAACAACAATATTGTCAAATAAACAACAACAACATCAAATAAACAACAACAACAACAACAAGAACGTCAAATAAACAACAAGAATAACAACAACGTCAAATAAACAACAACAACAACAACAACGTCAACAACAACAACTACATCAAATAAACAACAACAACAACAACAACAACAACAAAAATGTCAAATAAACAACAACAACGCCAAATAAACAACAACAACTAAAACAACAACAACAACAACAACGTCAAATAAACAACAACACCACCACCACCAACAACAATAACAACAATGTCAAATAAACAACAACAACAACAACAACAACAACAACAACGTCAACAACAACAACAACAATGTCAAATAAACAACAACAACAACGTCAAATAAACAACAACAACAATAACGTTAAATAAACAACAACAACGTCAAATAAACAACAACAACAACAACGTCAAATAAACAACAACAACAACGTCAAATAAACAACTACAAAAACAACAACAACATCAACAACAACAAAAACGTTAAATAAACAACAACAACAACAACGTCAACAACAACAACAACGTCAAATAAACAACAACAACAACAACAATAACACCGTCAAATAAACAACAACAACAACAACAACATCAAATAAACAACAACAACAACAACGTCAAATAAACAACAACAACAACATCAAATAAACAACAACAACAACAACGTCAAATAAACAACAACAACAACAACAACGTCAACAACAACAATAACAACAACAACAACGTCAACAAGAACAACAACGTCAAAAAAACAACAACAATGTCAAATAAACAATAACAACCACAACAACAATGTCAAATAAACAACAACAACAACAACATCAAATAAACAACAACAACAACGTCAAATAAATAACAATAACAACAACAACAACGTCAACAACAACAACGTCAAATAAACAACAACAACAACGTCAACAACAACAACAACGTCCAATAAACAACAACAACAACGTCAAATAAACAACAACAATAACAACAACGTCAAATAAACAACAATAACAACGTCAAATAAACAACAACAACAACAACGTCAAATAAACAATAACAACACCAACGTCAAATAAACAACAACAACAACAACAACAACAACGTCAAATAAACAACAACAACAATGTCAAATAGACAATAACAACAACGTCAAATAAACAACAACATCAACAACAACAAAAATGTCAAATAAACAACAACAACAATGTCAAATAAACAACAACAACAACAACAACGTCAACAACAACAACACTGTCAAATAAACAACAACACCGTCAAATAAACAACAACATCTAAAACAACGTTAAATAAACAACAACAACAACAACAACAACAACAATGTCAAATAAACAACAACATCTAAAACAACGTCAAATAAACAACAACAACAACGTCAAATAAACAACAACAACAACAACGTCAACAACAACAACGTCAACAACAACAACAACAACAATGTCAAATAAACAACAATAACAACAACGTCAACAACAACAACAACAATGTCAAATACACAACAACAACAATAACATTAAATAAACAACAACAACAACAACGTCAAATAAACAACATCAATAACAACAACAACGTCAAATAAACAACAACAACAACAACGTCAAATGAACAACAACAACAACGTCAAAGAAACAACAACAACAACGTCAAATAAACAACAACAACAACAACATCAACAACAACAAAAACGTCAAATAAACAACAACAACAACAACGTCAACAACAAAAACTACGTTAAATAAACAACAACAACAACAATGTCTACAACAACAATGTCAAATAAACAACAACAACAAAAACAACGTCAAATAAATAACAACAACAACAATGTCAACAACAACGACGTCAAATAAACAACAACAACAACAACGTAAAATAAACAACACCAACAACAACGTCAAATAAACAACAACAACTAAAACAACGTCAAATAAACAACAACAACAACAACAACGTCAAATAAACAACAACACCAACAACGTCAACAACAACAACAACATTGTCAAATAAACAACAACAACAACGTCAACAACAACAACAATGTCAAATAAACAGCAACAACAACAACAACAACATCAAATAAACAACAACAACAACGTCAAATAAACAACAACAACAACAACAACGTCATATAAACAACAACAACAACAACAATGTCAAATAAACAACAACAACAACGTCAAATAAACAACAACAACAACGTCAAATAAACAACAACAACAACAACAAAAACGTCAAATAAACAACAACAACAACGTCAACAACAACAACTACGTCAAATAAACAACAACAACAACAACAACAAAAATGTCAAATAAACAACAACAACGCCAAATAAACAACAACAACAACAACAACTAAAACAACGTCAAATAAACAACAACAACAACAACAACGTCAAATAAACAACAACACCACCACCACCAACAACAATAACAATGATGTCAAATAAACAACAACAACAACAACAACGTCAAATAAACAACAACACCACCACCACCAACAACAATAACAACAATGTCAAATAAACAACAACAACAACAACAACAACAACGTCAACAACAACAACAACAATGTCAAATAAACAACAACAACAACATCAAATAAACAACAACAACAATAACGTTAAATAAACAACAACAACGTCAAATAAACAACAACAACAACAACAACGTCAAATAAACAACAACAACAACGTCAAATAAACAACTACAAAAACAACAACAACATCAACAACAACAAAAACGTCAAATAAACAACAACAACAACAACGTCAACAACAACAACAACGTCAAATAAACAACAACAACAACAACAACACCGTCAAATAAACAACAACAACAACAACATCAAATAAACAACAACAACAACAACAACAACGTCAAATAAACAACAACAACAACAACGTCAAATAAACAACAACAACAACAACGTCAACAACAACAATAACAACAACAACAACGTCAACAACAACAACAACAACGTCAAATAAACAACAACAACGTCAAATAAACAATAACAACAACAACAACAATGTCAAATAAACAACAACAACAACAACAACGTCAAATAAACAACAACAACAACGTCAAATAAACAACAACAACAACGTCAACAACAACAACGTCAAATAAACAACAACAACAACGTCAACAACAACAACAACGTCCAATAAACAACAACAACAACGTCAAATAAACAACAACAATAACAACAACGTCAAATAAACAACAATAACAACGTAAAATAAACAACAACAACAACGTCTAATAAACAATAACAACAACAACGTCAAATAAATAACAACAACAACAACGTCAAATAAATAACAACAACAACGTCAAATAAACAATAACAACACCAACGTCAAATAAACAACAATAACAACATCAAATAAACAACAATAACAACGTCAAATAAACAACAACAATAACAACAACAACAACAACAACAACAACGTCAAATAAACAACAACAACAACATCAAATAGACAATAACAACAACGTAAAATAAACAACAACATCAACAACAACAAAAATGTCAAATAAACAACAACAACAACAACAACAACAATGTCAAATAAACAACAACAACAACAACGTCAACAACAACAACACTGTCAAATAAACAACAACACCGTCAAATAAACAACAACATCTAAAACAACGTTAAATAAACAACAACAACAACAACAACAACAACAACGTCAAATAAACAACAACATCTAAAACAACGTCAAATAAACAACAACAACAACGTCAAATAAACAACAACAACAACAACAACGTCAACAACAACAACAACAACAATGTCAAATAAACAACAACAACAACAACGTCAAATAAACAACAACAATAACAACAACAACGTCAAATAAACAACAACATCAATAACATCAACAACAACAAAAACGTCAAATAAGCAACAACAACAACAACGTCAACAACAACAAAAACATCAAATAAACAACAACAACAACAACATCAAATAAACAACAACAACAACGTCAACAACAACAATAATGTCAAATAAACAACAACAACATCAAATAAACAACAACAACAACAACAACAAGAACGTCAAATAAACAACAAGAATAACAACAACAACAACAACGTCAAATAAACAACAACAACAACAACAACAACAACGTCAACAACAAAAACTACGTTAAATAAACAACAACAACAACAATGTCTACAACAACAATGTCAAATAAACAACAACAACAACGCCAAATAAACAACAACAACAAAAACAACGTCAAATAAACAACAACAACAACAATGTCAACAACAACAACGTCAAATAAACAACAACAACAACGTCAAATAAACAACAACAACAACAACGTCAAATAAACAACAACAACTAAAACAACGTCAAATAAACAACAACAACAACAACAACGTCAAATAAACAACAACACCAACAACGTCAACAACAACAACAACAATGTCAAATAAACAACAACAACAACGTCAACAACAACAACAATGTCAAATAAACAGCAACAACAACAACAACAACAACAAATAAACAACAACAACAACAACGTCAAATAAACAACAACAACAACAACGTCATATAAACAACAACAACAACAACGTCAAATAAACAACAATAACAACAACGTCAAATAAACAACAACAACAACAACATCAACAACAACAAAAACATCAAATAAACAATAACAACAACGTCAAATAAACAACAACAATAACAACAACAACAACGTCAAATAAACAACAACAATAACAACAACAACAACGTCAAATAAACAACAACATCAATAACATCAACAACAACAAAAATGTCAAATAAGCAACAACAACAACAACGTCAACAACAACAAAAACATCAAATAAACAACAACAACAACAACATCAAATAAACAACAACAACAACGTCAACAACAACAATATTGTCAAATAAACAACAACAACATCAAATAAACAACAACAACAACAACAAGAACGTCAAATAAACAACAAGAATAACAACAACGTCAAATAAACAACAACAACAACAACAACGTCAACAACAACAACTACATCAAATAAACAACAACAACAACAACAACAACAACAAAAATGTCAAATAAACAACAACAACGCCAAATAAACAACAACAACTAAAACAACAACAACAACAACAACGTCAAATAAACAACAACACCACCACCACCAACAACAATAACAACAATGTCAAATAAACAACAACAACAACAACAACAACAACAACAACGTCAACAACAACAACAACAATGTCAAATAAACAACAACAACAACGTCAAATAAACAACAACAACAATAACGTTAAATAAACAACAACAACGTCAAATAAACAACAACAACAACAACGTCAAATAAACAACAACAACAACGTCAAATAAACAACTACAAAAACAACAACAACATCAACAACAACAAAAACGTTAAATAAACAACAACAACAACAACGTCAACAACAACAACAACGTCAAATAAACAACAACAACAACAACAATAACACCGTCAAATAAACAACAACAACAACAACAACATCAAATAAACAACAACAACAACAACGTCAAATAAACAACAACAACAACATCAAATAAACAACAACAACAACAACGTCAAATAAACAACAACAACAACAACAACGTCAACAACAACAATAACAACAACAACAACGTCAACAACAACAACAACGTCAAAAAAACAACAACAACGTCAAATAAACAATAACAACCACAACAACAATGTCAAATAAACAACAACAACAACAACAACATCAAATAAACAACAACAACAACGTCAAATAAATAACAATAACAACAACAACAACGTCAACAACAACAACGTCAAATAAACAACAACAACAACGTCAACAACAACAACAACGTCCAATAAACAACAACAACAACGTCAAATAAACAACAACAATAACAACAACGTCAAATAAACAACAATAACAACGTCAAATAAACAACAACAACAACAACGTCAAATAAACAATAACAACACCAACGTCAAATAAACAACAACAACAACAACAACAACAACAACGTCAAATAAACAACAACAACAACGTCAAATAGACAATAACAACAACGTCAAATAAACAACAACATCAACAACAACAAAAATGTCAAATAAACAACAACAACAATGTCAAATAAACAACAACAACAACAACAACGTCAACAACAACAACACTGTCAAATAAACAACAACACCGTCAAATAAACAACAACATCTAAAACAACGTTAAATAAACAACAACAACAACAACAACAACAATGTCAAATAAACAACAACATCTAAAACAACGTCAAATAAACAACAACAACAACGTCAAATAAACAACAACAACAACAACGTCAACAACAACAACGTCAACAACAACAACAACAACAATGTCAAATAAACAACAATAACAACAACGTCAACAACAACAACAACAATGTCAAATACACAACAACAACAATAACATTAAATAAACAACAACAACAACAACGTCAAATAAACAACATCAATAACAACAACAACGTCAAATAAACAACAACAACAACAACGTCAAATGAACAACAACAACAACGTCAAAGAAACAACAACAACAACGTCAAATAAACAACAACAACAACAACATCAACAACAACAAAAACGTCAAATAAACAACAACAACAACAACGTCAACAACAAAAACTACGTTAAATAAACAACAACAACAACAATGTCTACAACAACAATGTCAAATAAACAACAACAACAAAAACAACGTCAAATAAATAACAACAACAACAATGTCAACAACAACGACGTCAAATAAACAACAACAACAACAACGTAAAATAAACAACACCAACAACAACGTCAAATAAACAACAACAACTAAAACAACGTCAAATAAACAACAACAACAACAACAACGTCAAATAAACAACAACACCAACAACGTCAACAACAACAACAACATTGTCAAATAAACAACAACAACAACGTCAACAACAACAACAATGTCAAATAAACAGCAACAACAACAACAACAACATCAAATAAACAACAACAACAACGTCAAATAAACAACAACAACAACAACGTCATATAAACAACAACAACAACAACAATGTCAAATAAACAACAACAACAACGTCAAATAAACAACAACAACAACGTCAAATAAACAACAACAACAACAACAAAAACGTCAAATAAACAACAACAACAACGTCAACAACAACAACTACGTCAAATAAACAACAACAACAACAACAACAAAAATGTCAAATAAACAACAACAACGCCAAATAAACAACAACAACAACAACAACTAAAACAACGTCAAATAAACAACAACAACAACAACAACGTCAAATAAACAACAACACCACCACCACCAACAACAATAACAATGATGTCAAATAAACAACAACAACAACAACAACGTCAAATAAACAACAACACCACCACCACCAACAACAATAACAACAATGTCAAATAAACAACAACAACAACAACAACAACAACGTCAACAACAACAACAACAATGTCAAATAAACAACAACAACAACATCAAATAAACAACAACAACAATAACGTTAAATAAACAACAACAACGTCAAATAAACAACAACAACAACAACAACAACGTCAAATAAACAACAACAACAACGTCAAATAAACAACTACAAAAACAACAACAACATCAACAACAACAAAAACGTCAAATAAACAACAACAACAACAACGTCAACAACAACAACAACGTCAAATAAACAACAACAACAACAACAACAACACCGTCAAATAAACAACAACAACAACAACATCAAATAAACAACAACAACAACAACAACAACGTCAAATAAACAACAACAACAACAACGTCAAATAAACAACAACAACAACAACGTCAACAACAACAATAACAACAACAACAACGTCAACAACAACAACAACAACGTCAAATAAACAACAACAACGTCAAATAAACAATAACAACAACAACAACAATGTCAAATAAACAACAACAACAACAACGTCAAATAAACAACAACAACAACGTCAAATAAACAACAACAACAACGTCAACAACAACAACGTCAAATAAACAACAACAACAACGTCAACAACAACAACAACGTCCAATAAACAACAACAACAACGTCAAATAAACAACAACAATAACAACAACGTCAAATAAACAACAATAACAACGTAAAATAAACAACAACAACAACGTCTAATAAACAATAACAACAACAACGTCAAATAAATAACAACAACAACAACGTCAAATAAATAACAACAACAACGTCAAATAAACAATAACAACACCAACGTCAAATAAACAACAATAACAACATCAAATAAACAACAATAACAACGTCAAATAAACAACAACAATAACAACAACAACAACAACAACAACAACAACGTCAAATAAACAACAACAACAACATCAAATAGACAATAACAACAACGTAAAATAAACAACAACATCAACAACAACAAAAATGTCAAATAAACAACAACAACAACAACAACAATGTCAAATAAACAACAACAACAACAACGTCAACAACAACAACACTGTCAAATAAACAACAACACCGTCAAATAAACAACAACATCTAAAACAACGTTAAATAAACAACAACAACAACAACAACAACAACAACGTCAAATAAACAACAACATCTAAAACAACGTCAAATAAACAACAACAACAACGTCAAATAAACAACAACAACAACAACAACGTCAACAACAACAACAACAACAATGTCAAATAAACAACAATAACAACAACGTCAACAACAACAACAACAATGTCAAATACACAACAACAACAATAACATTAAATAAACAACAACAACAACAACGTCAAATAAACAACATCAATAACAACAACAACGTCAAATAAACAACAACAACAACAACGTCAAATGAACAACAACAACAACGTCAAAGAAACAACAACAACAACAACGTCAAATAAACAACAACAACAACAACATCAACAACAACAAAAACGTCAAATAAACAACAACAGCAACAACAACAACAACGTCAACAACAAAAACTACGTTAAATAAACAACAACAACAACAATGTCTACAACAACAATGTCAAATAAACAACAACAACAAAGCCAAATAAACAACAACAACAAAAACAATGTCAAATAAACAACAACAACAATGTCAACAACAACGACGTCAAATAAACAACAACAACAACGTAAAATAAACAACAACAACAACAACGTCAAATAAACAACAACAACTAAAACAACGTCAAATAAACAACAACAACAACAACAACAACGTCAAATAAACAACAACACCAACAACGTCAACAACAACAACAACAATGTCAAATAAACAACAACAACAACGTCAACAACAACAACAATGTCAAATAAACAGCAACAAAAACAACAACATCAAATAAACAACAACAACAACAACGTCAAATAAACAACAACAACAACAACGTCATATAAACAACAACAACAACAACGTCAAATAAACAACAATAACAACAACGTCAAATAAACAACAACAACAACAACATCAACAACAACAAAAACATCAAATAAACAATAACAACAACGTCAAATAAACAACAACAATAACAACAACAACAACGTCAAATAAACAACAACAATAACAACAACAACGTCAAATAAACAACAACATCAATAACATCAACAACAACAAAAACGTCAAATAAGCAACAACAACAACAACGTCAACAACAACAAAAACATCAAATAAACAACAACAACAACAACATCAAATAAACAACAACAACAACGTCAACAACAACAATAATGTCAAATAAACAACAACAACATCAAATAAACAACAACAACAACAACAACAAGAACGTCAAATAAACAACAAGAATAACAACAACAACAACAACGTCAAATAAACAACAACAACAACAACAACAACAACGTCAACAACAAAAACTACGTTAAATAAACAACAACAACAACAATGTCTACAACAACAATGTCAAATAAACAACAACAACAACGCCAAATAAACAACAACAACAAAAACAACGTCAAATAAACAACAACAACAACGTCAAATAAACAACAACAACAACGTCAAATAAACAACAACAACAACAACGTCAAATAAACAACAACAACTAAAACAACGTCAAATAAACAACAACAACAACAACAACGTCAAATAAACAACAACACCAACAACGTCAACAACAACAACAACAATGTCAAATAAACAACAACAACAACGTCAACAACAACAACAATGTCAAATAAACAGCAACAACAACAACAACAACAACAAATAAACAACAACAACAACAACGTCAAATAAACAACAACAACAACAACGTCATATAAACAACAACAACAACAACGTCAAATAAACAACAATAACAACAACGTCAAATAAACAACAACAACAACAACATCAACAACAACAAAAACATCAAATAAACAATAACAACAACGTCAAATAAACAACAACAATAACAACAACAACAACGTCAAATAAACAACAACAATAACAACAACAACAACGTCAAATAAACAACAACATCAATAACATCAACAACAACAAAAATGTCAAATAAGCAACAACAACAACAACGTCAACAACAACAAAAACATCAAATAAACAACAACAACAAGAACATCAAATAAACAACAACAACAACGTCAACAACAACAATATTGTCAAATAAACAACAACAACATCAAATAAACAACAACAACAACAACAAGAACGTCAAATAAACAACAAGAATAACAACAACGTCAAATAAACAACAACAACAACAACAACGTCAACAACAACAACTACATCAAATAAACAACAACAACAACAACAACAACAACAAAAATGTCAAATAAACAACAACAACGCCAAATAAACAACAACAACTAAAACAACAACAACAACAACAACGTCAAATAAACAACAACACCACCACCAACAACAACAATAACAACAATGTCAAATAAACAACAACAACAACAACAACAACAACAACAACGTCAACAACAACAACAACAATGTCAAATAAACAACAACAACAACGTCAAATAAACAACAACAACAATAACGTTAAATAAACAACAACAACGTCAAATAAACAACAACAATAACAACGTCAAATAAACAACAACAACAACGTCAAATAAACAACTACAAAAACAACAACAACATCAACAACAACAAAAACGTTAAATAAACAACAACAACAACAACGTCAACAACAACAACAACGTCAAATAAACAACAACAACAACAACAATAACACCGTCAAATAAACAACAACAACAACAACATCAAATAAACAACAACAACAACAACGTCAAATAAACAACAACAACAACATCAAATAAACAACAACAACAACAACGTCAAATAAACAACAACAACAACAACAACGTCAACAACAACAATAACAACAACAACAACGTCAACAACAACAACAACGTCAAAAAAACAACAACAACGTCAAATAAACAATAACAACCACAACAACAATGTCAAATAAACAACAACAACAACAACATCAAATAAACAACAACAACAACGTCAAATAAATAACAATAACAACAACAACAACGTCAACAACAACAACGTCAAATAAACAACAACAACAACGTCAACAACAACAACAACGTCCAATAAACAACAACAACAACGTCAAATAAACAACAACAATAACAACAACGTCAAATAAACAACAATAACAACGTCAAATAAACAACAACAACAACGTCAAATAAACAATAACAACACCAACGTCAAATAAACAACAACAACAACAACAACAACAACGTCAAATAAACAACAACAACAACGTCAAATAGACAATAACAACAACGTCAAATAAACAACAACATCAACAACAACAAAAATGTCAAATAAACAACAACAACAATGTCAAATAAACAACAACAACAACAACAACGTCAACAACAACAACACTGTCAAATAAACAACAACACCGTCAAATAAACAACAACATCTAAAACAACGTTAAATAAACAACAACAACAACAACGTCAAATAAACAACATCAATAACAACAACAACGTCAAATAAACAACAACAACAACAACGTCAAATGAACAACAACAACAACGTCAAAGAAACAACAACAACAACGTCAAATAAACAACAACAACAACAACATCAACAACAACAAAAACGTCAAATAAACAACAACAACAACAACGTCAACAACAAAAACTACGTTAAATAAACAACAACAACAACAATGTCTACAACAACAATGTCAAATAAACAACAACAACAAAAACAACGTCAAATAAATAACAACAACAACAATGTCAACAACAACGACGTCAAATAAACAACAACAACAACAACGTAAAATAAACAACACCAACAACAACGTCAAATAAACAACAACAACTAAAACAACGTCAAATAAACAACAACAACAACAACAACAACGTCAAATAAACAACAACACCAACAACGTCAACAACAACAACAACATTGTCAAATAAACAACAACAACAACGTCAACAACAACAACAATGTCAAATAAACAGCAACAACAACAACAACAACATCAAATAAACAACAACAACAACGTCAAATAAACAACAACAACAACAACGTCATATAAACAACAACAACAACAACAATGTCAAATAAACAACAATAACAACAACGTCAAATAAACAACAACAACAACAACATCAACAACAACAAAAACATCAAATAAACAATAACAACAACGTCAAATAAACAACAACAATAACAACAACAACAACGTCAAATAAACAACAACAATAACAACAACAACGTCAAATAAACAACAACATCAATAACATCAACAACAACAAAAACGTCAAATAAGCAACAACAACAACAACGTCAACAACAACAAAAACATCAAATAAACAACAACAACAACAACATCAAATAAACAACAACAACAACAACGTCAACAACAACAATAATGTCAAATAAACAACAACAACATCAAATAAACAACAACAACAACAACAACAACAAGAACGTCAAATAAACAACAAGAATAACAACAACAACAACAACGTCAAATAAACAACAACAACAACAAAAACGTCAACAACAAAAACTACGTTAAATAAACAACAACAACAACAATGTCTACAACAACAATGTCAAGTAAACAACAACAACAACGCCAAATAAACAACAACAACAAAAACAACGTCAAATAAACAACAACAACAACAACAATGTCAACAACAACAACGTCAAATAAACAACAACAACAACAACGTCAAATAAACAACAACAACAACAACGTCAAATAAACAACAACAACTAAAACAACGTCAAATAAACAACAACAACAACAACAACGTCAAATAAACAACAACACCAACAATGTCAACAACAACAACAACAATGTCAAATAAACAACAACAACAACGTCAACAACAACAACAATGTCAAATAAACAGCAACAACAACAACAACAACAACATCAAATAAACAACAACAACAACAACGTCAAATAAACAACAACAACAACAACGTCATATAAACAACAACAACAACAACAACGTCAAATAAACAACAATAACAACAACGTCAAATAAACAACAACAACAACAACATCAACAACAACAAAAACATCAAATAAACAATAACAACAACGTCAAATAAACAACAACAATAACAACAACAACAACGTCAAAAAAACAACAACAATAACAACAACAACAACGTCAAATAAACAACAACATCAATAACATCAACAACAACAAAAACGTCAAATAAGCAACAACAACAACAACGTCAACAACAACAAAAACATCAAATAAACAACAACAACAACATCAAATAAACAACAACAACAACGTCAACAACAACAATATTGTCAAATAAACAACAACAACATCAAATAAACAACAACAACAACAACAAGAACGTCAAATAAACAACAAGAATAACAACAACAACAACGTCAAATAAAGAACAACAACAACGTCAAATAAACAACAACAACAACGTCAAATAAACAACAACAATAACAACAACGTCAAATAAACAACAACAACAACAACAACAACTACGTTAAATAAACAACAACAACAACAACAGCAACAACAAAAATGTCAAATAAACAACAACAACGCCAAATAAACAACAACAACTAAAACAACAACAACAACAACAACGTCAAATAAACAATAACACCACCACCACCAACAACAATAACAACAATGTCAAATAAACAACAACAACAACAACAACGTCAACAACAACAACAATGTCAAATAAACAACAACAACAACGTCAAATAAACAACAACAACAATAACGTTAAATAAACAACAACAACGTCAAATAAACAACAACAACAACAACAACAACGTCAAATAAACAACAACAACAACGTCAAATAAACAACTACAAAAACAACAACAACATCAACAACAACAAAAACGTCAAATAAACAACAACAACAACGTCAACAACAACAACAACGTCAAATAAACAACAACAACAACAATAACACTGTCAAATAAACAACAACAACAACAACATCTAATAAACAACAACAACAACAACGTCAAATAAACAACAACAACAACATCAAATAAACAACAACAACAACAACAACGTCAAATAAACAACAACAACAACAAAAATGTCAACAACAACAATAATAACAACAACAACGTCAACAACAACAACAACGTCAAATAAACAACAACAACGTCAAATAAACAATAACAACAACAACAACAATGTCAAATAAACAACAACAACAACAACGTCAAATAAACAACAACAACAACGTCAAATAAAGAACAACAACAACGTCAAATAAATAACAATAACAACAACAACAACGTCAACAACAACGTCAAATAAACAACAACAACAACGTCAACAACAACAACAACGTCCAATAAACAACAACAACAACGTCAAATAAACAACAACAAAAACAACAACGTCAAATAAACAACAATAACAACGTCTAATAAACAACAACAACGTCTAATAAACAATAACAACAACAACGTCAAATAAATAACAACAACAACAACGTCAAATAAATAACAACAACAACGTCAAATAAACAATAACAACACCAACGTCAAATAAACAACAACAACAACATCAAATAAACAACAATAACAACGTCAAATAAACAACAACAATAACAATAACAACAACAACGTCAAATAAACAACAACAACAACGTCAAATAGACAATAACAACAACGTCAAATAAATAACAACATCAACAACAACAAAAATGTCAAATAAACAACAACAACAACAACAATGTCAAATAAACAACAACTACAACAACGTCAACAACAACAACACTGTCAAATAAACAACAACACCGTCAAATAAACAACAACATCTAAAACAACGTTAAATAAACAACAACAACAACAACAACAACAACAACAACGTCAAATAAACAACAACATCTAAAACAACGTCAAATAAACAACAACAACAACGTCAAATAAACAACAACAACAACAACGTCAACAACAACAACAACAACAATGTCAAATAAACAACAATAACAACAACGTCAACAACAACAACAACAATGTCAAATACACAACAACAACAATAACATTAAATAAACAACAACAACAATAACATTAAATAAACAACAACAACAACAATGTCAAATACACAACAACAACAATAACATTAAATAAACAACAACAACAATAACATTAAATAAACAACAACAACAACAACGTCAAATAAACAACATCAATAACAACAACAACGTCAAATAAACAACAACAACAACAACGTCAAATGAACAACAACAACAACGTCAAAGAAACAACAACAACAACAACAACAACGTCAAATAAACAACAACAACAACAACAACAACAACAAAAACGTCAAATAAACAACAACAACAACAACAACAACGTCAACAACAAAAACTACGTTAATAAACAACAACAACAACAATGTCTACAACAACAATGTCAAATAAACAACAACAACAACGCCAAATAAACAACAACAACAAAAACAACGTCAAATAAACAACAACAACAACAATGTCAACAACAACAACGTCAAATAAACAACAACAACAACGTCAAATAAACAACAACAACAACAACGTCAAATAAACAACAACAACTAAAACAACGTCAAATAAACAACAACAACAACAACGTCAAATAAACAACAACACCAACAACGTCAACAACAACAACAACAATGTCAAATAAGCAACAACAACAACGTCAACAACAACAACAATGTCAAATAAAAAGCAACAACAACAACAACAACAACATCAAATAAACAACAACAACAACAACAACGTCAAATAAACAACAACAACAACAACGTCATATAAACAACAACAACGTCAAATAAACAACAATAACAACAACGTCAAATAAACAACAACAACAACAACATCAACAACAACAAAAACATCAAATAAAGAATAACAACAACGTCAAATAAACAACAACAATAACAACAACAACAACGTCAAATAAACAACAACAATAACAACAACAACGTCAAATAAACAACAACATCAATAACATCAACAACAACAAAAACGTCAAATAAGCAACAACAACAACAACGTCAACAACAACAAAAACATCAAATAAACAACAACAACAACAACATCAAATAAACAACAACAACAACGTCAACAACAACAATAATGTCAAATAAACAACAACAACATCAAATAAACAACAACAACAACAAGAACGTCAAATAAACAACAAGAATAACAACAACAACAACGTCAAATAAAGAACAACAACAACGTCAAATAAACAACAACAACAACAAAAACGTCATATAAACAACAACAACAACAACAACAACGTCAACAACAACAACTACGTCAAATAAACAACAACAACAATAACAACAACAAAAATGTCAAATAAACAACAACAACGCCAAATAAACAACAACAACAACAACAACTAAAACAACGTCAAATAAACAACAACAACAACAACAACGTCAAATAAACAACAACACCACCACCACCAACAACAATAACAACAATGTCAAATAAACAACAACAACAACAACAACAACGTCAACAACAACAACAACAATGTCAAATAAACAACAACAACAACGTCAAATAAACAACAACAAGAATAACGTTAAATAAACAACAACAACGTCAAATAAACAACAACAACAACAACAACGTCAAATAAACAACAACAACAACGTCAAATAAACAACTACAAAAACAACAACAACATCAACAACAACAAAAACGTCAAATAAACAACAACAACAACAACGTCAACAACAACAACAATGTCAAATAAACAACAACAACAACAACAACAACACCGTCAAATAAACAACAACAACAACAACATCAAATAAACAACAACAACAACAACGTCAAATAAACAACAACAACAACAACAACGTCAAATAAACAAACAACAACAACAACATCAACAACAACAAAAACGTCAAATAAACAACAACAGCAACAACAACAACAACGTCAACAACAAAAACTACGTTAAATAAACAACAACAACAACAATGTCTACAACAACAATGTCAAATAAACAACAACAACAAAGCCAAATAAACAACAACAACAAAAACAATGTCAAATAAACAACAACAACAATGTCAACAACAACGACGTCAAATAAACAACAACAACAACGTAAAATAAACAACAACAACAACAACGTCAAATAAACAACAACAACTAAAACAACGTCAAATAAACAACAACAACAACAACAACAACGTCAAATAAACAACAACACCAACAACGTCAACAACAACAACAACAATGTCAAATAAACAACAACAACAACGTCAACAACAACAACAATGTCAAATAAACAGCAACAAAAACAACAACATCAAATAAACAACAACAACAACAACGTCAAATAAACAACAACAACAACAACGTCATATAAACAACAACAACAACAACAACGTCAAATAAACAACAATAACAACAACGTCAAATAAACAACAACAACAACAACATCAACAACACCAAAAACATCAAATAAACAATAACAACAACGTCAAATAAACAACAACAATAACAACAACAACAACGTCAAATAAACAACAACAATAACAACAACAACGTCAAATAAACAACAACATCAATAACATCAACAACAACAAAAACGTCAAATAAGCAACAACAACAACAACGTCAACAACAACAAAAACATCAAATAAACAACAACAACAACAACATCAAATAAACAACAACAACAACGTCAACAACAACAATAATGTCAAATAAACAACAACAACATCAAATAAACAACAACAACAACAACAACAAGAACGTCAAATAAACAACAAGAATAACAACAACAACAACAACGTCAAATAAACAACAACAACAACAACAACAACGTCAACAACAAAAACTACGTTAAATAAACAACAACAACAACAATGTCTACAACAACAATGTCAAATAAACAACAACAACAACGCCAAATAAACAACAACAACAAAAACAACGTCAAATAAACAACAACAACAACAATGTCAATAACAACAACGTCAAATAAACAACAACAACAACGTCAAATAAACAACAACAACAACAACGTCAAATAAACAACAACAACTAAAACAACGTCAAATAAACAACAACAACAACAACAACGTCAAATAAACAACAACACCAACAACGTCAACAACAACAACAACAATGTCAAATAAACAACAACAACAACGTCAACAACAACAACAATGTCAAATAAACAGCAACAACAACAACAACAACATCAAATAAACAACAACAACAACAACGTCAAATAAACAACAACAACAACAACGTCATATAAACAACAACAACAACAACGTCAAATAAACAACAATAACAACAACGTCAAATAAACAACAACAACATCAACAACAACAAAAACATCAAATAAACAATAACAACAACGTCAAATAAACAACAACAATAACAACAACAACAACGTCAAATAAACAACAACAATAACAACAACAACAACGTCAAATAAACAACAACATCAATAACATCAACAACAACAAAAATGTCAAATAAGCAACAACAACAACAACGTCAACAACAACAAAAACATCAAATAAACAACAACAACAACATCAAATAAACAACAACAACAACGTCAACAACAACAATATTGTCAAATAAACAACAACAACATCAAATAAACAACAACAACAACAACAAGAACGTCAAATAAACAACAAGAATAACAACAACGTCAAATAAACAACAACAACAACAACAACGTCAACAACAACAACTACATCAAATAAACAACAACAACAACAACAACAACAACAAAAATGTCAAATAAACAACAACAACGCCAAATAAACAACAACAACTAAAACAACAACAACAACAACAACGTCAAATAAACAACAACACCACCACCACCAACAACAATAACAACAATGTCAAATAAACAACAACAACAACAACAACAACAACGTCAACAACAACAACAACAATGTCAAATAAACAACAACAACAACGTCAAATAAACAACAACAACAATAACGTTAAATAAACAACAACAACAACGTCAAATAAACAACAACAACAACAACGTCAAATAAACAACAACAACAACGTCAAATAAACAACTACAAAAACAACAACAACATCAACAACAACAAAAACGTTAAATAAACAACAACAACAACAACGTCAACAACAACAACAACGTCAAATAAACAACAACAACAACAACAATAACACCGTCAAATAAACAACAACAACAACAACAACATCAAATAAACAACAACAACAACAACGTCAAATAAACAACAACAACAACATCAAATAAACAACAACAACAACAACGTCAAATAAACAACAACAACAACAACAACGTCAACAACAACAATAACAACAACAACAACGTCAACAACAACAACAACGTCAAAAAAAACAACAACAACGTCAAATAAACAATAACAACCACAACAACAATGTCAAATAAACAACAACAACAACAACATCAAATAAACAACAACAACAACGTCAAATAAATAACAATAACAACAACAACAACGTCAACAACAACAACGTCAAATAAACAACAACAACAACGTCAACAACAACAACAACGTCCAATAAACAACAACAACAACGTCAAATAAACAACAATAACAACGTCAAATAAACAACAACAACAACAACGTCAAATAAACAATAACAACACCAACGTCAAATAAACAACAACAACAACAACAACAACAACAACGTCAAATAAACAACAACAACAACGTCAAATAGACAATAACAACAACGTCAAATAAACAACAACATCAACAACAACAAAAATGTCAAATAAACAACAACAACAATGTCAAATAAACAACAACAACAACAACAACGTCAACAACAACAACACTGTCAAATAAACAACAACACCGTCAAATAAACAACAACATCTAAAACAACGTTAAATAAACAACAACAACAACAACAACAACAACAATGTCAAATAAACAACAACATCTAAAACAACGTCAAATAAACAACAACAACAACGTCAAATAAACAACAACAACAACAACGTCAACAACAACAACGTCAACAACAACAACAACAACAATGTCAAATAAACAACAATAACAACAACGTCAACAACAACAACAACAATGTCAAATACACAACAACAACAATAACATTAAATAAACAACAACAACAACAACGTCAAATAAACAACATCAATAACAACAACAACGTCAAATAAACAACAACAACAACAACCTCAAATGAACAACAACAACAACGTCAAAGAAACAACAACAACAACGTCAAATAAACAACAACAACAACAACATCAACAACAACAAAAACGTCAAATAAACAACAACAACAACAACGTCAACAACAAAAACTACGTTAAATAAACAACAACAACAACAATGTCTACAACAACAATGTCAAATAAACAACAACAACAAAAACAACGTCAAATAAATAACAACAACAACAATGTCAACAACAACGACGTCAAATAAACAACAACAACAACAACGTAAAATAAACAACACCAACAACAACGTCAAATAAACAACAACAACTAAAACAACGTCAAATAAACAACAACAACAACAACAACGTCAAATAAACAACAACACCAACAACGTCAACAACAACAACAACATTGTCAAATAAACAACAACAACAACGTCAACAACAACAACAATGTCAAATAAACAGCAACAACAACAACAACAACATCAAATAAACAACAACAACAACGTCAAATAAACAACAACAACAACAACGTCATATAAACAACAACAATAACAACAATGTCAAATAAACAACAATAACAACAACGTCAAATAAACAACAACAACAACAACAAAAACATCAAATAAACAATAACAACAACGTCAAATAAACAACAACAATAACAAAAACAACAACGTCAAATAAACAACAACAATAACAACAACAACGTCAAATAAACAACAACATCAATAACATCAACAACAACAAAAACGTCAAATAAGCAACAACAACAACAACGTCAACAACAACAAAAACATCAAATAAACAACAACAACAACAACATCAAATAAACAACAACAACAACAACGTCAACAACAACAATAATGTCAAATAAACAACAACAACATCAAATAAACAACAACAACAACAACAACAACAAGAACGTCAAATAAACAACAACAACAACAACAACAACGTCAACAACAAAAACTACGTTAAATAAACAACAACAACAACAATGTCTACAACAACAATGTCAAGTAAACAACAACAACAACGCCAAATAAACAACAACAACAAAAACAACGTCAAATAAACAACAACAACAACAACAATGTCAACAACAACAACGTCAAATAAACAACAACAACAACAACGTCAAATAAACAACAACAACAACAACCTCAAATAAACAACAACAACTAAAACAACGTCAAATAAACAACAACAACAACAACAACGTCAAATAAACAACAACACCAACAATGTCAACAACAACAACAACAATGTCAAATAAACAACAACAACAACGTCAACAACAACAACAATGTCAAATAAACAGCAACAACAACAACAACAACAACATCAAATAAACAACAACAACAACAACGTCAAATAAACAACAACAACAACAACGTCATATAAACAACAACAACAACAACAACGTCAAATAAACAACAATAACAACAACGTCAAATAAACAACAACAACAACAACATCAACAACAACAAAAACATCAAATAAACAATAACAACAACGTCAAATAAACAACAACAATAACAACAACAACAACGTCAAATAAACAACAACAATAACAACAACAACAACGTCAAATAAACAACAACATCAATAACATCAACAACAACAAAAACGTCAAATAAGCAACAACAACAACAACGTCAACAACAACAAAAACATCAAATAAACAACAACAACAACATCAAATAAACAACAACAACAACGTCAACAACAACAATATTGTCAAATAAACAACAACAACATCAAATAAACAACAACAACAACAACAAGAACGTCAAATAAACAACAAGAATAACAACAACAACAACGTCAAATAAAGAACAACAACAACGTCAAATAAACAACAATAACAACGTCAAATAAACAACAACAATAACAACAACGTCAAATAAACAACAACAACAACAACAACGTCAACAACAACAACTACGTTAAATAAACAACAACAACAACAACAGCAACAACAAAAATGTCAAATAAACAACAACAACGCCAAATAAACAACAACAACTAAAACAACAACAACAACAACAACAACGTCAAATAAACAACAACACCACCACCACCAACAACAATAACAACAATGTCAAATAAACAACAACAACAACAACAACGTCAACAACAACAACAATGTCAAATAAACAACAACAACAACGTCAAATAAACAACAACAACAATAACGTTAAATAAACAACAACAACGTCAAATAAACAACAACAACAACAACAACAACGTCAAATAAACAACAACAACAACGTCAAATAAACAACTACAAAAACAACAACAACATCAACAACAACAAAAACGTCAAATAAACAACAACAACAACATCAACAACAACAACAACGTCAAATAAACAACAACAACAACAATAACACTGTCAAATAAACAACAACAACAACAACATCTAATAAACAACAACAACAACAACGTCAAATAAACAACAACAACAACATCAAATAAACAACAACAACAACAACGTCAAATAAACAACAACAACAACAAAAATGTCAACAACAACAATAATAACAACAACAACGTCAACAACAACAACAACGTCAAATAAACAACAACAACGTCAAATAAACAATAACAACAACAACAACAATGTCAAATAAACAACAACAACAACAACGTCAAATAAACAACAACAACAACGTCAAATAAAGAACAACAACAACGTCAAATAAATAACAATAACAACAACAACAACGTCAACAACAACGTCAAATAAACAACAACAACAACGTCAACAACAACAACAACGTCCAATAAACAACAACAACAACGTCAAATAAACAACAACAAAAACAACAACGTCAAATAAACAACAATAACAACGTCTAATAAACAACAACAACGTCTAATAAACAATAACAACAACAACGTCAAATAAATAACAACAACAACAACGTCAAATAAATAACAACAACAACGTCAAATAAACAATAACAACACCAACGTCAAATAAACAACAACAACAACATCAAATAAACAACAATAACAACGTCAAATAAACAACAACAATAACAATAACAACAACAACGTCAAATAAACAACAACAACAACGTCAAATAGACAATAACAACAACGTCAAATAAATAACAACATCAACAACAACAAAAATGTCAAATAAACAACAACAACAACAACAATGTCAAATAAACAACAACTACAACAACGTCAACAACAACAACACTGTCAAATAAACAACAACACCGTCAAATAAACAACAACATCTAAAACAACGTTAAATAAACAACAACAACAACAACAACAACAACAACAACGTCAAATAAACAACAACATCTAAAACAACGTCAAATAAACAACAACAACAACGTCAAATAAACAACAACAACAACAACGTCAACAACAACAACAACAACAATGTCAAATAAACAACAATAACAACAACGTCAACAACAACAACAACAATGTCAAATACACAACAACAACAATAACATTAAATAAACAACAACAACAATAACATTAAATAAACAACAACAACAACAATGTCAAATACACAACAACAACAATAACATTAAATAAACAACAACAACAATAACATTAAATAAACAACAACAACAACAACAACGTCAAATAAACAACATCAATAACAACAACAACGTCAAATAAACAACAACAACAACAACGTCAAATGAACAACAACAACAACGTCAAAGAAACAACAACAACAACAACAACAACGTCAAATAAACAACAACAACAACAACAACAACAACAAAAACGTCAAATAAACAACAACAACAACAACAACAACAACGTCAACAACAAAAACTACGTTAAATAAACAACAACAACAACAATGTCTACAACAACAATGTCAAATAAACAACAACAACAACGCCAAATAAACAACAACAACAAAAACAACGTCAAATAAACAACAACAACAACAATGTCAACAACAACAACGTCAAATAAACAACAACAACAACGTCAAATAAACAACAACAACAACAACGTCAAATAAACAACAACAACTAAAACAACGTCAAATAAACAACAACAACAACAACGTCAAATAAACAACAACACCAACAACGTCAACAACAACAACAACAATGTCAAATAAGCAACAACAACAACGTCAACAACAACAACAATGTCAAATAAAAAGCAACAACAACAACAACAACAACATCAAATAAACAACAACAACAACAACAACGTCAAATAAACAACAACAACAACAACGTCATATAAACAACAACAACGTCAAATAAACAACAATAACAACAACGTCAAATAAACAACAACAACAACAACATCAACAACAACAAAAACATCAAATAAAGAATAACAACAACGTCAAATAAACAACAACAATAACAACAACAACAACGTCAAATAAACAACAACAATAACAACAACAACGTCAAATAAACAACAACATCAATAACATCAACAACAACAAAAACGTCAAATAAGCAACAACAACAACAACGTCAACAACAACAAAAACATCAAATAAACAACAACAACAACAACATCAAATAAACAACAACAACAACGTCAACAACAACAATAATGTCAAATAAACAACAACAACATCAAATAAACAACAACAACAACAAGAACGTCAAATAAACAACAAGAATAACAACAACAACAACGTCAAATAAAGAACAACAACAACGTCAAATAAACAACAACAACAACAAAAACGTCATATAAACAACAACAACAACAACAACGTCAACAACAACAACTACGTCAAATAAACAACAACAACAACAACAACAACAAAAATGTCAAATAAACAACAACAACGCCAAATAAACAACAACAACAACAACAACTAAAACAACGTCAAATAAACAACAACAACAACAACAACGTCAAATAAACAACAACACCACCACCACCAACAACAATAACAACAATGTCAAATAAACAACAACAACAACAACAACAACGTCAACAACAACAACAACAATGTCAAATAAACAACAAGAACAACGTCAAATAAACAACAACAAGAATAACGTTAAATAAACAACAACAACGTCAAATAAACAACAACAACAACAACAACGTCAAATAAACAACAACAACAACGTCAAATAAACAACTACAAAAACAACAACAACATCAACAACAACAAAAACGTCAAATAAACAACAACAACAACAACGTCAACAACAACAACAATGTCAAATAAACAACAACAACAACAACAACAACACCGTCAAATAAACAACAACAACAACAACATCAAATAAACAACAACAACAACAACGTCAAATAAACAACAACAACAACAACGTCAAATAAACAAACAACAACAACAACATCAACAACAACAAAAACGTCAAATAAACAACAACAGCAACAACAACAACAACGTCAACAACAAAAACTACGTTAAATAAACAACAACAACAACAATGTCTACAACAACAATGTCAAATAAACAACAACAACAAAGCCAAATAAACAACAACAACAAAAACAATGTCAAATAAACAACAACAACAATGTCAACAACAACGACGTCAAATAAACAACAACAACAACGTAAAATAAACAACAACAACAACAACGTCAAATAAACAACAACAACTAAAACAACGTCAAATAAACAACAACAACAACAACAACAACGTCAAATAAACAACAACACCAACAACGTCAACAACAACAACAACAATGTCAAATAAACAACAACAACAACGTCAACAACAACAACAATGTCAAATAAACAGCAACAAAAACAACAACATCAAATAAACAACAACAACAACAACGTCAAATAAACAACAACAACAACAACGTCATATAAACAACAACAACAACAACAACGTCAAATAAACAACAATAACAACAACGTCAAATAAACAACAACAACAACAACATCAACAACAACAAAAACATCAAATAAACAATAACAACAACGTCAAATAAACAACAACAATAACAACAACAACAACGTCAAATAAACAACAACAATAACAACAACAACGTCAAATAAACAACAACATCAATAACATCAACAACAACAAAAACGTCAAATAAGCAACAACAACAACAACGTCAACAACAACAAAAACATCAAATAAACAACAACAACAACAACATCAAATAAACAACAACAACAACGTCAACAACAACAATAATGTCAAATAAACAACAACAACATCAAATAAACAACAACAACAACAACAAGAACGTCAAATAAACAACAAGAATAACAACAACAACAACAACGTCAAATAAACAACAACAACAACAACAACAACAACGTCAACAACAAAAACTACGTTAAATAAACAACAACAACAACAATGTCTACAACAACAATGTCAAATAAACAACAACAACAACGCCAAATAAACAACAACAACAAAAACAACGTCAAATAAACAACAACAACAACAATGTCAACAACAACAACGTCAAATAAACAACAACAACAACGTCAAATAAACAACAACAACAACAACGTCAAATAAACAACAACAACTAAAACAACGTCAAATAAACAACAACAACAACAACAACAACGTCAAATAAACAACAACACCAACAACGTCAACAACAACAACAACAATGTCAAATAAACAACAACAACAACGTCAACAACAACAACAATGTCAAATAAACAGCAACAACAACAACAACAACATCAAATAAACAACAACAACAACAACGTCAAATAAACAACAACAACAACAACGTCATATAAACAACAACAACAACAACGTCAAATAAACAACAATAACAACAACGTCAAATAAACAACAACAACAACAACATCAACAACAACAAAAACATCAAATAAACAATAACAACAACGTCAAATAAACAACAACAATAACAACAACAACAACGTCAAATAAACAACAACAATAACAACAACAACAACGTCAAATAAACAACAACATCAATAACATCAACAACAACAAAAATGTCAAATAAGCAACAACAACAACAACGTCAACAACAACAAAAACATCAAATAAACAACAACAACAACAACAACATCAAATAAACAACAACAACAACGTCAACAACAACAATATTGTCAAATAAACAACAACAACATCAAATAAACAACAACAACAACAACAAGAACGTCAAATAAACAACAAGAATAACAACAACGTCAAATAAACAACAACAACAACAACAACGTCAACAACAACAACTACGTCAAATAAACAACAACAACAACAACAACAACAAAAATGTCAAATAAAAAACAACAACGCCAAATAAACAACAACAACTAAAACAACAACAACAACAACAACAACGTCAAATAAACAACAACACCACCACCACCAACAACAATAACAACAATGTCAAATAAACAACAACAACAACAACAACAACAACGTCAACAACAACAACAACAATGTCAAATAAACAACAACAACAACGTCAAATAAACAACAACAACAATAACGTTAAATAAACAACAACAACATCAAATAAACAACAACAACAACAACGTCAAATAAACAACAACAACAACGTCAAATAAACAACTACAAAAACAACAACAACATCAACAACAACAAAAACGTTAAATAAACAACAACAACAACAACGTCAACAACAACAACGTCAAATAAACAACAACAACAACAACAATAACACCGTCAAATAAACAACAACAACAACAACAACATCAAATAAACAACAACAACAACAACGTCAAATAAACAACAACAACAACATCAAATAAACAACAACAACAACAACGTCAAATAAACAACAACAACAACAACAACGTCAACAACAACAATAACAACAACAACAACGTCAACAACAACAACAACGTCAAAAAAACAACAACAACGTCAAATAAACAATAACAACCACAACAACAATGTCAAATAAACAACAACAACAACAACGTCAAATAAACAACAACAACAACGTCAAATAAATAACAATAACAACAACAACAACGTCAACAACAACAACGTCAAATAAACAACAACAACAACGTCAACAACAACAACAACGTCCAATAAACAACAACAACAACGTCAAATAAACAACAACAATAACAACAACGTCAAATAAACAACAATAACAACGTCAAATAAACAACAACAACAACAACGTCAAATAAACAATAACAACACCAACGTCAAATAAACAACAACAACAACAACAACAACAACGTCAAATAAACAACAACAACAACGTCAAATAGACAATAACAATAATGTCAAATAAACAACAACATCAACAACAACAAAAATGTCAAATAAACAACAACAACAATGTCAAATAAACAACAACAACAACAACGTCAACAACAACAACACTGTCAAATAAACAACAACACCGTCAAATAAACAACAACATCTAAAACAACGTTAAATAAACAACAACAACAACAACAACAACAACAACAATGTCAAATAAACAACAACATCTAAAACAACGTCAAATAAACAACAACAACAACGTCAAATAAACAACAACAACAACAACGTCAACAACAACAACAACAACAATGTCAAATAAACAACAATAACAACAACGTCAACAACAACAACAACAATGTCAAATACACAACAACAACAATAACATTAAATAAACAACAACAACAACAACGTCAAATAAACAACATCAATAACAACAACAACGTCAAATAAACAACAACAACAACAACGTCAAATGAACAACAACAACAACGTCAAAGAAACAACAACAACAACGTCAAATAAACAACAACAACAACAACATCAACAACAACAAAAACGTCAAATAAACAACAACAACAACAACGTCAACAACAAAAACTACGTTAAATAAACAACAACAACAACAATGTCTACAACAACAATGTCAAATAAACAACAACAACAAAAACAACGTCAAATAAATAACAACAACAACAATGTCAACAACAACGACGTCAAATAAACAACAACAACAACAACGTAAAATAAACAACACCAACAACAACGTCAAATAAACAACAACAACTAAAGCAACGTCAAATAAACAACAACAACAACAACAACGTCAAATAAACAACAACACCAACAACGTCAACAACAACAACAACATTGTCAAATAAACAACAACAACAACGTCAACAACAACAACAATGTCAAATAAACAGCAACAACAACAACAACAACATCAAATAAACAACAACAACAACGTCAAATAAACAACAACAACAACAACGTCATATAAACAACAACAACAACAACAACAATGTCAAATAAACAACAATAACAACAACGTCAAATAAACAACAACAACAACAACATCAACAACAACAAAAACATCAAATAAACAATAACAACAACGTCAAATAAACAACAACAATAACAACAACAACAACGTCAAATAAACAACAACAATAACAACAACAACGTCAAATAAACAACAACATCAATAACATCAACAACAACAAAAACGTCAAATAAGCAACAACAACAACAACGTCAACAACAACAAAAACATCAAATAAACAACAACAACAACAACATCAAATAAACAACAACAACAACAACGTCAACAACAACAATAATGTCAAATAAACAACAACAACATCAAATAAACAACAACAACAACAACAAGAACGTCAAATAAACAACAAGAATAACAACAACAACAACAACGTCAAATAAACAACAACAACAACAACAACGTCAACAACAAAAACTACGTTAAATAAACAACAACAACAACAATGTCTACAACAACAATGTCAAGTAAACAACAACAACAACGCCAAATAAACAACAACAACAAAAACAACGTCAAATAAACAACAACAACAACAACAATGTCAACAACAACAACGTCAAATAAACAACAACAACAACAACGTCAAATAAACAACAACAACAACAACGTCAAATAAACAACAACAACTAAAACAACGTCAAATAAACAACAACAACAACAACAACGTCAAATAAACAACAACACCAACAATGTCAACAACAACAACAACAATGTCAAATAAACAACAACAACAACGTCAACAACAACAACAATGTCAAATAAACAGCAACAACAACAACAACAACATCAAATAAACAACAACAACAACAACGTCAAATAAACAACAACAACAACAACGTCATATAAACAACAACAACAACAACAACGTCAAATAAACAACAATAACAACAACGTCAAATAAACAACAAAAACAACAACATCAACAACAACAAAAACATCAAATAAACAATAACAACAACGTCAAATAAACAACAACAATAACAACAACAACAACGTCAAATAAACAACAACAATAACAACAACAACAACGTCAAATAAACAACAACATCAATAACATCAACAACAACAAAAACGTCAAATAAGCAACAACAACAACAACGTCAACAACAACAAAAACATCAAATAAACAACAACAACAACATCAAATAAACAACAACAACAACAACAATATTGTCAAATAAACAACAACAACATCAAATAAACAACAACAACAACAACAAGAACGTCAAATAAACAACAAGAATAACAACAACAACAACAACGTCAAATAAAGAACAACAACAACGTCAAATAAACAACAACAACAACGTCAAATAAACAACAACAATAACAACAACGTCAAATAAACAACAACAACAACAACAACGTCAACAACAACAACTACGTCAAATAAACAACAACAACAACAACAACAGCAACAACAAAAATGTCAAATAAACAACAACAACGCCAAATAAACAACAACAACTAAAACAACAACAACAACAACAACGTCAAATAAACAACAACACCACCACCACCAACAACAATAACAACAATGTCAAATAAACAACAACAACAACAACAACGTCAACAACAACAACAATGTCAAATAAACAACAACAACAACGTCAAATAAACAACAACAACAATAACGTTAAATAAACAACAACAACGTCAAATAAACAACAACAACAACAACAACAACGTCAAATAAACAACAACAACGTCAAATAAACAACTACAAAAACAACAACAACATCAACAACAACAAAAACGTCAAATAAACAACAACAACAACGTCAACAACAACAACAACGTCAAATAAACAACAACAACAACAATAACACTGTCAAATAAACAACAACAACAACAACATCTAATAAACAACAACAACAACAACGTCAAATAAACAACAACAACAACATCAAATAAACAACAACAACAACAACGTCAAATAAACAACAACAACAACAAAAATGTCAACAACAACAATAATAACAACAACAACGTCAACAACAACAACAACGTCAAATAAACAACAACAACGTCAAATAAACAATAACAACAACAACAACAATGTCAAATAAACAACAACAACAACAACGTCAAATAAACAACAACAACAACGTCAAATAAAGAACAACAACAACGTCAAATAAATAACAATAACAACAACAACAACGTCAACAACAACGTCAAATAAACAACAACAACAACGTCAACAACAACAACAACGTCCAATAAACAACAACAACAACGTCAAATAAACAACAACAAAAACAACAACGTCAAATAAACAACAATAACAACGTCTAATAAACAACAACAACGTCTAATAAACAATAACAACAACAACGTCAAATAAATAACAACAACAACGTCAAATAAATAACAACAACAACGTCAAATAAACAATAACAACACCAACGTCAAATAAACAACAACAACAACATCAAATAAACAACAATAACAACGTCAAATAAACAACAACAATAACAATAACAACAACAACGTCAAATAAACAACAACAACAACGTCAAATAGACAATAACAACAACGTCAAATAAATAACAACATCAACAACAACAAAAATGTCAAATAAACAACAACAACAACAACAATGTCAAATAAACAACAACTACAACAACGTCAACAACAACAACACTATCAAATAAACAACAACACCGTCAAATAAACAACAACATCTAAAACAACGTTAAATAAACAACAACAACAACAACAACAACAACAACAACAACGTCAAATAAACAACAACATCTAAAACAACGTCAAATAAACAACAACAACAACGTCAAATAAACAACAACAACAACAACGTCAACAACAACAACAACAACAATGTCAAATAAACAACAATAACAACAACGTCAACAACAACAACAACAATGTCAAATACACAACAACAACAATAACATTAAATAAACAACAACAACAATAACATTAAATAAACAACAACAACAACAATGTCAAATACACAACAACAACAATAACATTAAATAAACAACAACAACAATAACATTAAATAAACAACAACAACAACAACGTCAAATAAACAACATCAATAACAACAACAACGTCAAATAAACAACAACAACAACAACGTCAAATGAACAACAACAACAACGTCAAAGAAACAACAACAACAACAACAACAACGTCAAATAAACAACAACAAGAACAACAACAACAAAAACGTCAAATAAACAACAACAACAACAACAACAACAACAACGTCAACAACAAAAACTACGTTAAATAAACAACAACAACAACAATGTCTACAACAACAATGTCAAATAAACAACAACAACAACGCCAAATAAACAACAACAACAAAAACAACGTCAAATAAACAACAACAACAACAATGTCAACAACAACAACGTCAAATAAACAACAACAACAACGTCAAATAAACAACAACAACAACAATGTCAAATAAACAACAACAACTAAAACAACGTCAAATAAACAACAACAACAACAACGTCAAATAAACAACAACACCAACAACGTCAACAACAACAACAACAATGTCAAATAAGCAACAACAACAACGTCAACAACAACAACAATGTCAAATAAAAAGCAACAACAACAACAACAACATCAAATAAACAACAACAACAACAACAACGTCAAATAAACAACAACAACAACAACGTCATATAAACAACAACAACGTCAAATAAACAACAATAACAACAACGTCAAATAAACAACAACAACAACAACATCAACAACAACAAAAACATCAAATAAAGAATAACAACAACGTCAAATAAACAACAACAATAACAACAACAACAACGTCAAATAAACAACAACAATAACAACAACAACGTCAAATAAACAACAACATCAATAACATCAACAACAACAAAAACGTCAAATAAGCAACAACAACAACAACGTCAACAACAACAAAAACATCAAATAAACAACAACAACAACATCAAATAAACAACAACAACAACGTCAACAACAACAATAATGTCAAATAAACAACAACAACATCAAATAAACAACAACAACAACAAGAACGTCAAATAAACAACAAGAATAACAACAACAACAACGTCAAATAAAGAACAACAACAACGTCAAATAAACAACAACAACAACAAAAACGTCATATAAACAACAACAACAACAACAACAACAACGTCAACAACAACAACTACGTCAAATAAACAACAACAACAACAACAACAACAAAAATGTCAAATAAACAACAACGCCAAATAAACAACAACAACAACAACAACTAAAACAACGTCAAATAAACAACAACAACAACAACGTCAAATAAACAACAACACCACCACCACCAACAACAATAACAACAATGTCAAATAAACAACAACAACAACAACAACGTCAACAACAACAACAACAATGTCAAATAAACAACAACAACAACGTCAAATAAACAACAACAAGAATAACGTTAAATAAACAACAACAACGTCAAATAAACAACAACAACAACAACAACGTCAAATAAACAACAACAACAACGTCAAATAAACAACTACAAAAACAACAACAACATCAACAACAACAAAAACGTCAAATAAACAACAACAACAACAACGTCAACAACAACAACAATGTCAAATAAACAACAACAACAACAACAACACCGTCAAATAAACAACAACAACAACAACATCAAATAAACAACAACAACAACAACGTCAAATAAACAACAACAACAACAACGTCAAATAAACAAACAAGAACAAGGTCAAATAAACAACAACAACAACAACAACGTCAACAACAACAACAACAACAACGTCAAATAAACAACAACAACGTCAAATAAACAATAACAACAACAACAACAATGTCAAATAAACAACAACAACAACAACGTCAAATAAACAACAACAACAACGTCAAATAAACAACAACAACAACGCAAATAAATAACAATAACAACAACAACAATGTCAACAACAACAACATCAAATAAACAACAACAACAACGTCAACAACAACAACAACGTCCAATAAACAACAACAACAACGTCAAATAAACAACAACAATAACAACAACGTCAAATAAACAACAATAACAACGTCAAATAAACAACAACAACAACAACGTCTAATAAACAATAACAACAACAACGTCAAATAAATAACAACAACAACAACGTCAAATAAATAACAACAACAACGTAAAATAAACAATAACAACACCAACGTCAAATAAACAACAACAACAACAACATCAAATAAACAACAATAACAAGGTCAAATAAATAACAACAATAACAACAATAACAACAACAACGTCAAATAAACAACAACAACAACAACGTCAAATAGACAATAACAACAACGTCAAATAAACAACAACATCAACAACAACAAAAATGTCAAATAAACAACAACAACAACATCAAATAAACAACAACAACAACAACGTCAAATAAACAACAATAACAACAACAACAACGTCAAATAAACAACAACAACAACAACGTCAAATAAACAACAACAACAACAACATCAACAACAACAAAAACGTCAAATAAACAACAACAACAACAACGTCAACAATAACAACTACGTCAAATAAACAACAACAACAACAACAATGTCAATAACAACAACGTCAAATAAACAACAACAACAACATCAATAACAACAAAAACATCAAATAAACAATAACAACAACGTCAAATAAACAACAACAATAACAACAACAACAACGTCAAATAAACAACAACAATAACAACAACAACAACGTCAAATAAACAACAACATCAATAACATCAACAACAACAAAAACGTCAAATAAGCAACAACAACAACAACGTCAACAACAACAAAAACATCAAATAAACAACAACAACAACATCAAATAAACAACAACAACAACGTCAACAACAACAATATTGTCAAATAAACAACAACAACATCAAATAAACAACAACAACAACAACAAGAACGTCAAATAAACAACAAGAATAACAACAACAACAACGTCAAATAAAGAACAACAACAACGTCAAATAAACAACAACAACAACGTCAAATAAACAACAACAACAACAACAACGTCAAATAAACAACAACAACAACAACAACGTCAACAACAACAACTACGTCAAATAAACAACAACAACAACAACAGCAACAACAAAAATGTCAAATAAACAACAACAACGCCAAATAAACAACAACAACTAAAACAACAACAACAACAACAACAACGTCAAATAAACAACAACACCACCACCACCAACAACAATAACAACAATGTCAAATAAACAACAACAACGTCAACAACAACAACAATGTCAAATAAACAACAACAACAACGTCAAATAAACAACAACAACAATAACGTTAAATAAACAACAACAACGTCAAATAAACAACAACAACAACAACAACGTCAAGTAAACAACAACAACAACGTCAAATAAACAACTACAAAAACAACAACAACATCAACAACAACAAAAACGTCAAATAAACAACAACAACAACGTCAACAACAACAACAACGTCAAATAAACAACAACAACAACAACAATAACACCGTCAAATAAACAACAACAACAACAACAACATCTAATAAACAACAACAACAACAACGTCAAATAAACAACAACAACAACATCAAATAAACAACAACAACAACAACGTCAAATAAACAACAACAACAACAAAAATGTCAACAACCACAATAATAACAACAACAACGTCAACAACAACAACAACGTCAAATAAACAACAACAACGTCAAATAAACAATAACAACAACAACAACAATGTCAAATAAACAACAACAACAACAACGTCAAATAAACAACAACAACAACGTCAAATAAAGAACAACAACAACGTCAAATAAATAACAATAACAACAACAACAACGTCAACAACAACGTCAAATAAACAACAACAACAACGTCAACAACAACAACAACGTCCAATAAACAACAACAACAACGTCAAATAAACAACAACAATAACAACAACGTCAAATAAACAACAATAACAACGTCAAATAAACAACAACAACGTCTAATAAACAATAACAACAACAACGTCAAATAAATAACAACAACAACAACGTCAAATAAATAACAACAACAACGTCAAATAAACAATAACAACACCAACGTCAAATAAACAACAACAACAACATCAAATAAACAACAATAACAACGTCAAATAAACAACAACAATAACAACAACAACAACAACGTCAAATAAACAACAACAACAACGTCAAATAGACAATAACAACAACGTCAAATAAATAACAACATCAACAACAACAAAAATGTCAAATAAACAACAACAACACTGTCAAATAAACAACAACACCGTCAAATAAACAACAACATCTAAAACAACGTTAAATAAACAACAACAACAACAACAACGTCAAATAAACAACAACATCTAAAACAACGTCAAATAAACAACAACAACAACGTCAAATAAACAACAACAACAACAACGTCAACAACAACAACAACAATGTCAAATAAACAACAATAACAACAACGTCAACAACAACAACAACAATGTCAAATACACAACAACAACAATAACATTAAATAAACAACAACAACAATAACATTAAATAAACAACAACAACAACAACGTCAAATAAACAACATCAATAACAACAACAACGTCAAATAAACAACAACAACAACAACGTCAAATGAACAACAACAACAACGTCAAAGAAACAACAACAACAACAACAACAACATCAAATAAACAACAACAATAACAACAACAACAACAACAACAACAACGTCAACAACAAAAACTACGTTAAATAAACAACAACAACAACAATGTCTACAACAACAATGTCAAATAAACAACAACAACAACGCCAAATAAACAACAACAACAAAAACAACGTCAAATAAACAACAACAACAACAATGTCAACAACAACAACGTCAAATAAACAACAACAACAACGTCAAATAAACAACAACAACAACAACGTCAAATAAACAACAACAACTAAAACAACGTCAAATAAACAACAACAACAACAACAACAACGTCAAATAAACAACAACACCAACAACGTCAACAACAACAACAACAATGTCAAATAAGCAACAACAACAACGTCAACAACAACAACAATGTCAAATAAACAGCAACAACAACAACAACAACATCAAATAAACAACAACAACAACAACGTCAAATAAACAACAACAACAACAACGTCATATAAACAACAACAACGTCAAATAAATAACAATAAAAACAACGTCAAATAAACAACAACAACAACAACATCAACAACAACAAAAACATCAAATAAAGAATAACAACAACGTCAAATAAACAACAACAATAACAACAACAACAACGTCAAATAAACAACAACAATAACAACAACAACGTCAAATAAACAACAACATCAATAACATCAACAACAACAAAAACGTCAAATAAGCAACAACAACAACAACGTCAACAACAACAAAAACATCAAATAAACAACAACAACAACAACATCAAATAAACAACAACAACAACGTCAACAACAACAATAATGTCAAATAAACAACAACAACATCAAATAAACAACAACAACAACAACAACAAGAACGTCAAATAAACAACAAGAATAACAACAACAACAACGTCAAATAAAGAACAACAACAACGTCAAATAAACAACAACAACAACAAAAACGTCATATAAACAACAACAACAACAACGTCAACAACAACAACTACGTCAAATAAACAACAACAACAACAACAACAACAAAAATGTCAAATAAACAACAACAACGCCAAATAAACAACAACAACAACAACTAAAACAACGTCAAATAAACAACAACAACAACAACAACGTCAAATAAACAACAACACCACCACCACCAACAACAATAACAACAATGTCAAATAAACAACAACAACAACAACAACAACGTCAACAACAACAACAACAATGTCAAATAAACAACAACAACAACGTCAAATAAACAACAACAAGAATAACGTTAAATAAACAACAACAACGTCAAATAAACAACAACAACAACAACGTCAAATAAACAACAACAACAACGTCAAATAAACAACTACAAAAACAACAACAACATCAACAACAACAAAAACGTCAAATAAACAACAACAACAACAACGTCAACAACAACAACAACGTCAAATAAACAACAACAACAACAACAACAACAACACCGTCAAATAAACAACAACAACAACAACATCAAATAAACAACAACAAAAACAACGTCAAATAAACAACAACAACAACAACGTCAAATAAACAAACAACAACAAGGTCAAATAAACAACAACAACAACAACAACGTCAACAACAACAACAACAACGTCAAATAAACAACAACAACGTCAAATAAACAATAACAACAACAACAACAATGTCAAATAAACAACAACAACAACAACGTCAAATAAACAACAACAACAACGTCAAATAAACAACAACAACAACGTCAAATAAATAACAATAACAACAACAACAACGTCAACAACAACAACATCAAATAAACAACAACAACAACGTCAACAACAACAACGTCCAATAAACAACAACAACAACGTCAAATAAACAACAACAATAACAACAACGTCAAATAAACAACAATAACAACGTCAAATAAACAACAACAACAACAACGTCTAATAAACAATAACAACAACAACGTCAAATAAATAACAACAACAACGTCAAATAAATAACAACAACAACGTCAAATAAACAATAACAACACCAACGTCAAATAAACAACAACAACAACATCAAATAAACAACAATAACAACGTCAAATAAATAACAACAATAACAACAACAACAACAACAACGTCAAATAAACAACAACAACAACAACGTCAAATAGACAATAACAACAACGTCAAATAAACAACAACATCAACAACAACAAAAATGTCAAATAAACAACAACAACAACAACAACAACGTCAACAACAACAACTACGTCAACTAAACAACAACATCAACATCAAATAAACAACAACAACAACAACAATGTCAAATAAACAACAACAACAACAACGTCAACAACAACAACAATGTCAAATAAACAACAACAACAACATCAAATAAACAACAACAACAACAACAACGTCAAATAAACAACAATAACAACAACAACAACAACGTCAAATAAACAACAACAACAACAACGTCAAATAAACAACAACAACAACAACATCAACAACAACAAAAACGTCAAATAAACAACAACAACAACGTCAACAATAACAACTACGTCAAATAAACAACAACAACAACAACAATGTCAATAACAACAATGTCAAATAAACAACAACAACGCCAAATAAACAACAACAACTAAAACAACGTCAAAAAACAACAACAACAACAACAACGTCAAATAAACAACAACACCAACAACAACAACAATGTCAAATAAACAACAACAACGTCAACAACAACAACAATGTCAAATAAATAACAACAACAACAACGTCAAATAAACAACAACAACAACGTCAAATAAACAACAACGTCAAATAAACAACAACAACAACGTCAAATAAATAACAACAACAACAACGTCAAATAAACAACAACAACAACAACGTCAAATAAACAACAACAATGACAACAACAACGTCAAATAAACAACAGTAACAACAATGACAACGTCAAATAAACAACAACAACGTCAACAACAACAACGTCAAATAAACAACAACAACAACATCAAATAAATAACAATAACAACGTCAAATAAACAACAACAACGTCAACAACAACAACGTCAAATAAACAACAACAACAACATCAAATAAATAACAACAACAACGTCAAATAAACAACAACAACAACAACGTCAAATAAACAACAACAATAACAACAACGACAAATAAGCAACAACAACAACAACAAATACAACAACAACAACAACAAATACAACAACAACAACAACAAATACAACAACAACAACAACGTCAAATAACAAAAACAACGTCAAATAAACAACAATAACAACGTCAAATAAACAACAACAACAACAACAGCAACAACGTCAAATAAACAATAACAACAACAACAACGTCAAATAAATAACAACAACAACAACGTCAAATAAACAACAACAACACCAACGTCAAATAAACAACAACAACAACATCAAATAAACAACAACAACAACAACAACGTCAAATAAATAACAACAATAACAACAACAACAACGTCAAATAAACAACAACAACGTCAAAAAAACAATAACAACAACGTCAAATAAACAACAACAACAACAACATCAACAACAACAAAAACGTCAAATAGACAACAACAACTATGTCAAATAAACAACAACAACAACAACGTCATATAAACAACAACAACAACAATGTCAATAACAAAAACGTCAAATAAACAACAACAACGTCAAATAAACAACAACAACTAAAACAACGTCAAATAAACAGTAACAACAACAACAACAACGTCAAATAAACAACAACACCATCAAATAAACAACAACATCTAAAACAACGTTAAATAAACAACAACAACAACAACAACAACAACGTCAAATAAACAACAACATCTAAAACAACGTCAAATAAACAACAACAACAACAACGTCAACAACAACAACAACAATGTCAAATAAACAACAATAACAACAACGTCAACAACAACAACAACAATGTCAAATACACAACAACAACAATAACATTAAATAAACAACAACAACAACGTCAAATAAACAACATCAATAACAACAACAACGTCAAATAAACAACAACAACAACAACGTCAAATGAACAACAACAACAACGTCAAAGAAACAACAACAACAACAACAACAACGTCAAATAAACAACAACAACAACAACAACTTCAACAACAACAAAAACGTCAAATAAACAACAACAACAACAACAACAACAACGTCAACAACAAAAACTACGTTAAATAAACAACAACAACAACAACAATGTCTACAACAACAATGTCAAATAAACAACAACAACAACGCCAAATAAACAACAACAACAAAAACAACGTCAAATAAACAACAACAACAACAATGTCAACAACAACAACGTCAAATAAACAACAACAACAACGTCAAATAAACAACAACAACAACGTCAAATAAACAACAACAACTAAAACAACGTCAAATAAACAACAACACCAACAACGTCAACAACAACAACAACAATGTCAAATAAACAACAACAACAACGTCAACAACAACAACAATGTCAAATAAACAGCAACAACAACAACAACAACATCAAATAAACAACAACAACAACAACAACGTCAAATAAACAACAACAACAACAACGTCATATAAACAACAACAACAACGTCAAATAAACAACAATAACAACAACGTCAAATAAACAACAACAACAACAACATTAACAACAACAAAAACATCAAATAAACAATAACAACAACGTCAAATAAACAACAACAATAACAACAACAACAACGTCAAATAAACAACAACAATAACAACAACAACAACGTCAAATAAACAACAACATCAATAACATCAACAACAACAAAAACGTCAAATAAGCAACAACAACAACAACGTCAACAACAACAAAAACATCAAATAAACAACAACAACAACATCAAATAAACAACAACAACAACGTCAACAACAACAATAATGTCAAATAAACAACAACAACATCAAATAAACAACAACAACAACAACAACAAGAACGTCAAATAAACAACAAGAATAACAACAACAACAACGTCAAATAAAGAACAACAACAATGTCAAATAAACAACAACAACAACGTCAAATAAACAACAACAACAACAAAAACGTCAAATAAACAACAACAACAACAATGTCAACAACAACAACTACGTCAAATAAACAACAACAACAACAACAACACCAACGTCAAATAAACAACAACAATGCCAAATAAACAACAACAACAACAACAACTAAAACAACGTCAAATAAACAACAACAACAACAACAACGTCAAATAAACAACAACACCACCACCACCAACAACAATAACAACAATGTCAAATAAACAACAACAACAACGTCAACAACAACAACAACAATGTCAAATAAACAACAACAACAACAATAACGTTAAATAAACAACAACAACGTCAAATAAACAACAACAACAACAACAACGTCAAATAAACAACAACAACAACGTCAAATAAACAACTACAAAAACAACAACAACATCAACAACAACAAAAACGTCAAATAAACAACAACAACAACGTCAACAACAACAACAACGTCAAATAAACAACAACAACAACAACAACAACACCGTCAAATAAACAACAACAACAACAACATCAAATAAACAACAACAACAACAACGTCAAATAAACAACAACAATAACAACGTCAAATAAACAACAACAACAACAACGTCAAATAAACAACAACAACAACAACGTCAACAACAACAATAACAACAACAACAACGTCAACAACAACAACAACAACGTCAAATAAACAACAACAACGTCAAATAAACAATAACAACAACAACAACAATGTCAAATAAACAACAACAACAACGTCAAATAAACAACAACAACGTCAAATAAACAACAACAACAACGTGAAATAAACAACAACAACAACGTCAAATAAACAACAACAACAACGTCAAATAAATAACAATAACAACAACAACAACGTCAACAACAACAACGTCAAATAAACAACAACAACAACGTCAACAACAACAACAACGTCCAATAAACAACAACAACAATGTCAAATAAACAACAACAATAACAACAACGTCAAATAAACAACAATAACAACGTCAAATAAACAACAACAACAACAACGTCTAATAAACAATAACAACAACAACGTCAAATAAATAACAACAACAACAACGTCAAATAAATAACAACAACAACGTCAAATAAACAATAACAACACCAACGTCAAATAAACAACAACAACAACATCAAATAAACAACAATAACAACGTCAAATAAACAACAACAATAACAACAACAACAACAACAACGTCAAATAAACAACAACAACAACGTCAAATAGACAATAACAACAACGTCAAATAAACAACAACATCAACAACAACAAAAATGTCAAATAAACAACAACAACAACAACGTCAACAACAACAACTACGTCAACTAAACAACAACAACAACATCAAATAAACAACAACAACAATGTCAAATAAACAACAACAACAACAACAACGTCAAATAAACAACAACACCAACAACAACAACAATGTCAAATAAACAACAACAACGTCAACAACAACAACAATGTCAAATAAATAACAACAACAACAACGTCAAATAAACAACAACAACAACAACGTCAAATAAACAACAACAACAACGTCAAATAAACAACAACAACAACGTCAAACAAATAACAACAACAACGTCAAATAAACAACAACAACAACAACGTCAAATAAACAACAACAATGACAACAACAACGTCAAATAAACAACAGCAACAACAATGACAACGTCAAATAAACAACAACAACGTCAACAACAACAACGTCAAATAAACAACAACAACAACATCAAATAAATAACAACAACAAAGTCAAATAAACAACAACAACAACGTCAAATAAACAACAACAATAACAACAACGTCAAATAAGCAACAACAACAACAACAAATACAACAACAACAACAACAACAACAAATACAACAACAACAACAACAAATACAACAACAACAACGTCAAATAACAAAAACAACGTCAAATAAACAACAATAACAACGTCAAATAAACAACAACAACAACAGCAACAACGTCAAATAAACAATAACAACAACAACAACGTCAAATAAATAACAACAACAACAACGTCAAATAAATAACAACAACAACGTCAAATAAACAATAACAACACCAACGTCAAATAAATAACAACAACAACATCAAATAAACAACAATAACAACGTCAAATAAACAACAACAATAACAACAACAACAACAACAACGTCAAATAAACAACAACAACAACGTCAAATAGACAATAACAACAACGTCAAATAAACAACAACATCAACAACAACAAAAATGTCAAATAAACAACAACAACAACGTCAACAACAACAACTACGTCAACTAAACAACAACAACAACATCAAATAAACAACAACAACAATGTCAAATAAACAACAACAACAACGTCAACAACAACAACAATGTCAAATAAACAACAACAACAACAACAACGTCAAATAAACAACAATAATAACAACAACAACGTCAAATAAACAACAACAACAACAACGTCAAATAAACAACAAAAACAACATCAACAACAACAAAAACGTCAAATAAATAACAACAACAACGTCAACAACAACAACTACGTCAAATAAACAACAACAACAACAACAATGTAAATAACAACAATGTCAAATAAACAACAACAACGCCAAATAAACAACAACAACTAAAACAACGTCAAAAAACAACAACAACAACAACGTCAAATAAACAACAACACCAACAACAACAACAATGTCAAATAAACAACAACAACGTCAACAACAACAACAATGTCAAATAAATAACAACAACAACAACGTCAAATAAACAACAACAACAACGTCAAATAAGCAACAACAACAACGTCAAATAAACAACAACAACAACGTCAAACAAATAACAACAACAACGTCAAATAAACAACAACAACGACAACGTCAAATAAACAACAACAATGACAACAACAACGTCAAATAAACAACAGCAACAACAATGACAACGTCAAATAAACAACAACAACGTCAACAACAACAACGTCAACAACAACAACGTCAAATAAACAACAACAACAACATCAAATAAATAACAACAACAAAGTCAAATAAACAACAACAACAACGTCAAATAAACAACAACAATAACAACAACGTCAAATAAGCAACAACAACAACAACAAATACAACAACAACAACAACAACAAATACAACAACAACAACAACAAATACAACAACAACAACAACGTCAAATAACAAAAACAACGTCAGATAAACAACAATAACAACGTCAAATAAACAACAACAACAACAGCAACAACGTCAAATAAACAATAACAACAACAACAACGTCAAATAAATAACAACAACAACAACGTCAAATAAACAACAACAACACCAACGTCAAATAAACAACAAAAACAACATCAAATAAACAACAACAACAACAACGTCAAATAAACAACAACAATAACAACAACAACAACGTCAAATAAACAACAACAACGTCAAAAAAACAATAACAACAACGTCAAATAAACAACAACAACAACATCAACAACAACAAAAACGTCAAATAAACAACAACAACAACAACAACGTCAACAACAACAACTATGTCAAATAAACAACAACAACAACAGCAACAACGTCATATAAACAACAACAACAACAATGTCAATAACAAAAACGTCAAATAAACAACAACAACGTCAAATAAACAACAACAACTAAAACAACGTCAAATAAACAGTAACAACAACAACAACAACGTCAAATAAACAACAACACCAACAACGTCAACAACAACAACAACAATGTCAAATAAACAACAACAACAACAACGTCAACAACCACAACACTGTCAAATAAACAACAACAGCGTCAAATAAACAACAACATCTAAAACAACGTTAAATAAACAACAACAACAACAACAACAACAACGTCAAATAAGCAACAACATCTAAAACAACGTCAAATAAACAACAACAACAACGTCAAATAAACAACAACAACAACGTCAACAACAACAATAACAACAATGTCAAATAAACAACAATAACAACAACGTCAACAACAACAACAACAATGTCAAATACACAACAACAACAACAACATTAAATAAACAACAACAACAACAACGTCAAATAAACAACATCAATAACAACAACAACGTCAAATAAACAACAACAACAACAACGTCAAATGAACAACAACAACAACGTCAAAGAAACAACAACAACAACAACAACAACGTCAAATAAACAACAACAACAACAACATCAACAACAACAAAAACGTCAAATAAACAACAACAACAACAACAACAACAACAACGTCAACAACAAAAACTACGTTAAATAAACCACAACAACAACAATGTCTACAACAACAATGTCAAATAAACAACAACAACAACGCCAAATTAACAACAACAACAAAAACAACGTCAAATAAACAACAACAACAACAATGTCAACAACAACAACGTCAAATAAACAACAACAACAACGTCAAATAAACAACAACAACAACAACGTCAAATAAACAACAACAACTAAAACAACGTCAAATAAACAACAACAACAACAACAACAACAACAACAACAACAACAACGTCAAATAAACAACAACACCAACAACGTCAACAACAACAACAACAATGTCAAATAAACAACAACAACAACAACGTCAACAACAACAACAATGTCAAATAAACAACAACAACAACGTCAAATAAACAACTACAAAAACAACAACAACATCAACAACAAAAAAAACGTCAAATAAACAACAACAACAACAACGTCAACAACAACAACAACGTCAAATAAACAATAACAACAACAACAACACCGTCAAATAAACAGCAACAACAACAACATCAAATAAACAACAACAACAACAACGTCAAATAAACAACAACAACAACAACGTCAAATAAACAACAACAACAACAACAACGTCAAATAAACAACAACAACAACAACAACAACAACGTCAATAACAACAATAACAACAACAAAAACGTCAACAACAACAACAACAACGTTAAATAAACAACAACAACGTCAAATAAACAATAACAACAACAACAACAATGTCAAATAAAACACAACAACAACAACAACGTCAAATAAACAACAACAACAACGTCAAATAAACAACAACAACAACGTAAATAAATAACAATAACAATAACAACAACGTCAACAACAACAACGTCAAATAAACAACAACAACAACGTCAACAACAACAACAACGTCCAATAAACAACAACAACAACGTCAAATAAATAACAACAATAACAACAACGTCAAATAAACAACAATAACAACGTCAAATAAACAACAACAACAACGTCTAATAAACAATAACAACAACAACGTCAAATAAATAACAACAACAACAACGTCAAATAAATAACAACAACAACGTCAAATAAACAATAACAACACCAACGTCAAATAAACAACAACAACAACATCAAATAAACAACAATAACAACGTCAAATAAACAACAACAATAACAACAACAACAACAACGTCAAATAAACAACAACAACAACGTCAAATAGACAATAACAACAACGTCAAATAAACAACAACATCAACAACAACAAAAATGTCAAATAAACAACAACAACAACAACAACAACAACAACAACGTCAACAACAACAACTACGTCAACTAAACAACAACAACAACATCAAATAAACAACAACAACAACAATGTCAAATAAACAACAACAACAACAACGTCAACAACAACAACAATGTCAAATAAACAACAACAACATCAAATAAACAACAACAACAACAACGTCAAATAAACAACAATAACAACAACAACAACGTCAAATAAACAACAACAACAACAACGTCAAATAAACAACAACAACAACATCAACAACAACAAAAACGTCAAATAAACAACAACAACAACAACAACAACAACGTCAACAACATCAACAACGTCAAATAAACAACAACAACAACAACAACAACAATGTCAATAACAACAATGTCAAATAAACAACAACAACGCCAAATAAACAACAACAACTAAAACAACGTCAAAAAACAACAACAACAACGTCAAATAAACAACAACACCAACAACAACAACAATGTCAAATAAACAACAACAACGTCAACAACAACAACAATGTCAAATAAATAACAACAACAACAACGTCAAATAAACAACAACAACAACAACAACGTCAAATAAACAACAACAACAACGTCAAATAAACAACAACAACAACGTCAAATAAATAACAACAACAACAACAACGTCAAATAAACAACAACAACAACAACAACAACAACGTCAAATAAACAACAACAATGACAACAACAACGTCAAATAAACAACAGCAACAACAATGACAACGTCAAATAAACAACAACAACGTCAACAACAACAACGTCAACAACAACAACGTCAAATAAACAACAACAACAACATCAAATAAATAACAACAACAACGTCAAATAAACAACAACAACAACAACGTCAAATAAACAACAACAATAACAACAACGTCAAATAAGCAACAACAACAACAACAAATACAACAACAACAACAACAAATACAACAACAACAACAACAAATACAACAACAACAACAACGTCAAATAACAAAAACAACGTCAAATAAACAACAATAACAACGTCAAATAAACAACAACAACAACAGCAACAACGTCAAATAAACAATAACAACAACAACAACAACCACGTCAAATAAATAACAACAACAACAACGTCAAATAAACAACAACAACACCAACGTCAAATAAACAACAACAACAACATCAAATAAACAACAACAACAACAATAACGTCAAATAAACAACAACAATAACAACAACAACAACAACGTCAAATAAACAACAACAACGTCAAAAAAACAATAACAACAACGTCAAATAAACAACAACAACAACATCAACAACAACAAAAACGTCAAATAAACAACAACAACAACAACGTCAACAACAACAACTATGTCAAATAAACAACAACAACAACAACAACAGCAACAACGTCATATAAACAACAACAACAATGTCAATAACAAAAACGTCAAATAAACAACAACAACGTCAAATAAACAACAACAACTAAAACAACGTCAAATAAACAGTAACAACAACAACAACAACGTCAAATAAACAACAACACCAACAACGTCAACAACAACAACAACAACAACAATGTCAAATAAACAATAACAACAACAACAACGTCAACAACAACAACACTGTCAAATAAACAACAACACCGTCAAATAAACAACAACATCTAAAACAACGTTAAATAAACAACAACAACAACAACAACAACAACAACGTCAAATAAACAACAACATCTAAAACAACGTCAAATAAACAACAACAACAACGTCAAATAAACAACAACAACAACAACAACAACAACAACAACAATGTCAAATAAACAACAATAACAACAACGTCAACAACAACAACAACAATGTCAAATACACAACAACAACAACAACATTAAATAAACAACAACAACAACAACGTCAAATAAACAACATCAATAACAACAACAACGTCAAATAAACAACAACAACAACAACGTCAAATGAACAACAACAACAACGTCAAAGAAACAACAACAACAACAACAACGTCAAATAAACAACAACAACAACAACATCAACAACAACAAAAACGTCAAATAAACAACAACAACAACAACAACAACAACGTCAACAACAAAAACTACGTTAAATAAACAAGAACAACAACAACAATGTCTACAACAACAATGTCAAATAAACAACAACAACAACGCCAAATAAACAACAACAATAAAAACAATGTCAAATAAACAACAACAACAACAATGTCAACAACAACGTCAAATAAACAACAACAACAACGTCAAATAAACAACAACAACAACAACGTCAAATAAACAACAACAACTAAAACAACGTCAAATAAACAACAACAACAACAACAACAACGTCAAATAAACAACAACACCAACAACGTCAACAACAACAACAACAATGTCAAATAAACAACAACAACAACGTCAACAACAACAACAATGTCAAATAAACAACAACAACAACGTCAAATAAACAACTACAAAAACAACAACAAAAACGTCAAATAAACAACAACAACAACGTCAACAACAACAACAACGTCAAATAAACAACAACAACAACAACAACAACAACGTCAAATAAACAGCAACAACAACAACATCAAATAAACAACAACAACAACATAGTCAAATAAACAACAACAACAACAACGTCAAATAAACAACAACAACAACAACAACGTCAAATAAACAACAACAACAACAACAACAACGTCAACAACAACAATAACAACAACAAAAACGTCAACAACAACAACAACAACAACGTCAAATAAACAACAACAACGTCAAATAAACAATAACAACAACAACAACAATGTCAAATAAACAACAACAACAACGTCAAATAAACAACAACAACAACGTCAAATAAACAACAACAACAACGTCAAATAAATAACAATAACAACAACAACAACGTCAACAACAACAACGTCAAATAAACAACAACAACAACAACGTCAACAACAACAACAACGTCCAATAAACAACAACAACAACGTCAAATAAACAACAACAATAACAACAACGTCAAATAAACAACAATAACAACGTCAAATAAACAAAAACAACAACAACGTCTAATAAACAATAACAACAACAACGTCAAATAAATAACAACAACAACAACGTCAAATAAATAACAACAACAACATCAAATAAACAATAACAACACCAACGTCAAATAAACAACAACAACAACATCAAATAAACAACAATAACAACGTCAAATAAACCACAACAATAACAACAACAACAACAACAACAACGTCAAATAAACAACAACAACAACAACGTCAAATAGACAATAACAACAACGTCAAATAAACAACAACATCAACAACAACAAAAATGTCAAATAAACAACAACAACAACAACAACAACAACAACGTCAACAACAACAACTACGTAAACTAAACAACAACAACAACATCAAATAAACAACAACAACAACAATGTTAAATAAACAACAACAACAACAACAACAACGTCAACAACAACAACAATGTCAAATAAACAACAACAACATCAAATAAACAACAACAACAACAACAACAACGTCAAATAAACAACAATAACAACAACAACAACGTCAAATAAACAACAACAACAACAACAACAACAACAACAACGTCAAATAAACAACAACAACAACATCAACAACAACAAAAACGTCAAATAAACAACAACAACAACAACAATGTCAACAACAACAACTACGTCAAATAAACAACAACAACAACAACAATGTCAATAACAACAATGTCAAATAAACAACAACAACGCCAAATAAACAACAACAACTAAAACAACGTCAAAAAACAACAACAACAACGTCAAATAAACAACAACACCAACAACAACAACAATGTCAAATAAACAACAACAACGTCAACAACAACAACAATGTCAAATAAATAACAACAACAACAACGTCAAATAAACAACAACAACAACAACGTCAAATAAACAACAACAACAACGTCAAATAAACAACAACAACAACAACGTCAAATAAATAACAACAACAACAACAACGTCAAATAAACAACAATAATGACAACAACAACGTCTAATAAACAACAACAACAATAATGACAATGTCAAATAAACAACAACAACGTCAAATAAACAACAACAACAACAACATCAAATAAATAACAACAACAACGTCAAATAAACAACAACAACAACAACGTCAAATAAACAACAACAATAACAACAACGTCAAATAAGCAACAACAACAACAACAAATACAACAACAACAACAAATACAACAACAACAACAACAACAAATACAACAACAACAACAACGTCAAATAACAAAAACAACGTCAAATAAACAACAATAACAACGTCAAATAAACAACAACAACAACAACAGCAACAACGTCAAATAAACAATAACAACAACAACAACGTCAAATAAATAACAACAACAACAACGTCAAATAAACAACAACAACACCAACGTCAAATAAACAACAACAACAACATCAAATAAACAACAACAAGCACAACGTCAAATAAATAACAACAATAACAACAACAACAACGTCAAATAAACAACAACAACGTCAAAAAAACAATAACAACAACGTCAAATAAACAACAACAACAACATCAACAACAACAAAAACGCCAAATAAACAACAACAACAACAACAACGTCAACAACAACAACTATGTCAAATAAACAATAACAACAACAACAGCAACAACGTCATATAAACAACAACAACAACAATGTCAATAACAAAAACGTCAAATAAACAACAACAACGTCAAATAAACAACAACAACTAAAACAACGTCAAATAAACAGTAACAACAACAACAACAACGTCAAATAAACAACAACACCAACAACGTCAACAACAACAACAACAATGTCAAATAAACAACAATAACAACAACAACGTCAACAACAACAACACTGTCAAATAAACAACAACACCGTCAAATAAACAACAACATCTAAAACAACGTTAAATAAACAACAACAACAACAACAACAACAACAACGTCAAATAAACAACAACATCTAAAACAACGTCAAATAAACAACAACAACAACGTCAAATAAACAACAACAACAACGTCAACAACAACAACAACAACAATGTCAAATAAACAACAATAACAACAACGTCAACAACAACAACAACAACAATGTCAAATACACAACAACAACAACAACAACATTAAATAAACAACAACAACAACGTCAAATAAACAACATCAATAACAACAACAACGTCAAATAAACAACAACAACAACAACGTCAAATGAACAACAACAACAACGTCAAAGAAACAACAACAACAACAACAACAACGTCAAATAAACAACAACAACAACAACATCAACAACAACAAAAACGTCAAAGAAACAACAACAACAACAACAACGTCAAATAAACAACAACAACAACAACATCAACAACAACAAAAACGTCAAATAAACAACAACAACAACAACGTCAACAACAAAAACTACGTTAAATAAACAACAACAACAACAATGTCTACAACAACAATGTCAAATAAACAACAACAACAACGCCAAATAATCAAACAACAACAAAAACAACGTCAAATGAACAACAACAACAACAATGTCAACAACAACAACGTCAAATAAACAACAACAACAACGTCAAATAAACAACAACAACAACAACAACAACGTCAAATAAACAACAACAACTAAAACAACGTCAAATAAACAACAACAACAACAACAACGTCAAATAAACAACAACACCAACAACGTCAACAACAATAACAACAATGTCAAATAAACAACAACAACAACGTCAACAACAACAACAACAATGTCAAATAAACAACAACAACAACGTCAAATAAACAACTACAAAAACAACAACAACATCAACAACAACAAAAACGTCAAATAAACAACAACAACAACAACGTCAACAACAACAACAACGTCAAATAAACAACAACAACAACAACACCGTCAAATAAACAACAACAACAACAACATCAAATAAACAACAACAACAACAACGTCAAATAAACAACAACAACAACAACGTCAAATAAACAACAACAACAACAACAACAACAACGTCAAATAAACAACAACAACAACAACAACAACGTCAACAACAACAATAACAACAACAAAAACGTCAACAACAACAATAACAACAACAACTAAAACAACGTCAAATAAACAACAACAACTAAAACAACGTCAAATAAACAACAATAACAACATCAAATAAACAACAATAACAACGTCAAATAAACAACAACAATAACAACAACAACAACGTCAAATAAACAACAACAACAACGTCAAATAGACAATAACAACAACGTCAAATAAACAACAACATCAACAACAACAAAAATGTCAAATAAACAACAACAACAACAACGTCAACAACAACAACTACGTCAACTAAATAACAACAACAACGTCAAATAAACAACAACAACAACAATGTCAAATAAACAACAACAACAACAACAACGTCAACAACAACAACAATGTCAAATAAACAACAATAACAACATCAAATAAACAATAACAACAACAACGTCAAATAAACAACAATAACAACAACAACAACGTCAAATAAACAACAACAACAACATCAACAACAACAAAAACGTCAAATAAACAACAACAACAACAACAACAACGTCAACAACAACAACTACGTCAAATAAACAACAACAACAACAACAACAATGTCAACAACAACAATGTCAAATAAACAACAACAACGCCAAATAAACAACAACAACTAAAACAACGTCAAAAATAAACAACAACAACAACATCGTCAAATAAACAACAACACCAACAACAACAACAATGTCAAATAAACAACAACAACGTCAACAACAACAATGTCAAATAAATAACAACAACAACAACGTCAAATAAACAACAACAACAACAACGTTAAATAAACAACAACAACAACAACGTCAAATAAACAACAACAACAACGTCAAATAAATAACAACAACAACAACAACGTCAAATAAACAACAACAACAACAACGTCAAATAAACAACAACAATGACAACAACAACGTCAAATAAACAACAGCAACAACAATGACAACGTCAAATAAACAACAACAACAACAACAACGTCAACAACAACAACGTCAAATAAACAACAACAACAACAACAACATCAAATAAATAACAACAACAACGTCAAATAAACAACAACAACAACAACGTCAAATAAACAACAACAATAACAACAACGTCAAATAAGAAACAACAACAACAACAAATACAACAACAACAACAACAAATACAACAACAACAACAAATACAACAACAACAACAACGTCAAATAACAAAAACAACGTCAAATAAACAACAATAACAACGTCAAATAAACAACAACAACAACAACAACAGCAACAACGTCAAATAAACAATAACAACAACAACAACGTCAAATAAATAACAACAACAACAAGGTCAAATAAACAACAACAACACCAACGTCAAATAAACAACAACAACAACATCAAATAAACAACAACAACAACAACGTCAAATAAACAACAACAATAACAACAACAACGTCAAATAAACAACAACAACGTCAAATAAACAATAACAACAACGTCAAATAAACAACAACAACAACGTCAACAACAACAAAAACGTCAAATAAACAACAACAACAACAACGTCAACAAGAACAACTATGTCAAATAAACAACAACAACAACAACAACGTCATATAAAGAACAACAACAACAATGTCAATAACAAAAACGTCAAATAAACAACAACAACGTCAAATAAACAACAACAACTAAAACAACGTCAAATAAACAATAACAACAACAACAACGTCAAATAAACAACAACACCAACAACGTCAACAACAACAACATCAATGTCAAATAAACAACAACAACAATAACGTCAACAACAACAACACTGTCAAATAAACAACAACACCGTCAAATAAACAACAACATCTAAAACAACATTAAATAAACAACAACAACAACAACAACAACAACGTCAAATAAACAACAACATCTAAAACAACGTCAAATAAACAACAACAACAACAACGTCAAATAAACAACAACAACAACGTCAACAACAACAACAACAATGTCAAATAAACAACAATAACAACAATGTCAACAACAACAACAACAATGTCAAATACACAACAACAACAACAACATTAAATAAACAACAACAACAACAACGTCAAATAAACAACATCAATAACAACAACAACGTCAAATAAACAACAACAACAACGTCAAATGAACAACAACAATAACGTCAAAGAAACAACAACAACAACAACGTCAAATAAACAACAACAACAACGTCAAATAAACAACAACAACAACAACGTCAAATAAACAACAACAATGACAACAACAACGTCAAATAAACAACAGCAACAACAATGACAACGTCAAATAAACAACAACAACAACAACAACGTCAACAACAACAACGTCAAATAAACAACAACAACAACAACATCAAATAAATAACAACAACAACGTCAAATAAACAACAACAACAACAACATCAAATAAATAACAACAACAACGTCAAATAAACAACAACAACAACGTCAACAACAACAACGTCAAATAAACAACAACAACAACATCAAATAAATAACAACAACAACGTCAAATAAACAACAACAACAACAACAACGTCAAATAAACAACAACAATAACAACAACGTCAAATAAGCAACAACAACAACAACAAATACAACGACAACAACAACGTCAAATAACAAAAACAACGTCAAATAAACAACAATAACAACGTCAAATAAACAACAACAACAACAGCAACAACGTCAAATAAACAATAACAACAACAACAACATCAAATAAATAACAACAACAACAACGTCAAATAAACAACAACAACACCAACGTCAAATAAACAACAACAACAACATCAAATAAACAACAACAACAACAACGTCAAATAAACAACAACAATAACAACAACAACAACAACGTCAAATAAACAACAACAACGTCAAATAAACAATAACAACAACGTCAAATAAACAACGACAACAACATCAACAACAACAAAAACGTCAAATAAACAACAATAACAACAACAACGTCAACAACAACAACACTGTCAAATAAACAACAACACCGTCAAATAAACAACAACATCTAAAACAACGTTAAATAAACAACAACAACAACAACAACAACAACGTCAAATAAACAACAACATCTAAAACAACGTCAAATAAACAACAACAACAACGTCAAATAAACAACAACAACAACGTCAACAACAACAACAACAACAATGTCAAATAAACAACAATAACAACAACGTCAACAACAACAACAACAACAATGTCAAATACACAACAACAACAACAACATTAAATAAACAACAACAACAACGTCAAATAAACAACATCAATAACAACAACAACGTCAAATAAACAACAACAACAACAACGTCAAATGAACAACAACAACAACGTCAAAGAAACAACAACAACAACAACAAAAACGTCAAATAAACAACAACAACAACAACATCAACAACAACAAAAACGTCAAAGAAACAACAACAACAACAACAACAACGTCAAATAAACAACAACAACAACAACATCAACAACAATAAAAACGTCAAATAAACAACAACAACAACAACGTCAACAACAAAAACTACGTTAAATAAACAACAACAACAACAATGTCTACAACAACAATGTCAAATAAACAACAACAACAACGCCAAATAAACAACAACAACAAAAACAACGTCAAATGAACAACAACAACAACAATGTCAACAACAACAACGTCAAATAAACAACAACAACAACGTCAAATAAACAACAACAACAACAACAACGTCAAATAAACAACAACAACTAAAACAACGTCAAATAAACAACAATAACAACAACAACGTCAAATAAACAACAACACCAACAACGTCAACAACAACAACAACAATGTCAAATAAACAACAACAACAACGTCAACAACAACAACAACAATGTCAAATAAACAACAACAACAACGTCAAATAAACAACTACAAAAACAACAACAACATCAACAACAACAAAAACGTCAAATAAACAACAACAACAACAACGTCAAAACAACAACAACGTCAAATAAACAACAACAACAACAACAACACCGTCAAATAAACAACAACAACAACAACATCAAATAAACAACAACAACAACAACAACAACGTCAAATAAACAACAACAACAACAACAACGTCAAATAAACAACAACAACAACAACAACAACGTCAAATAAACAACAACAACAACAACAACAACGTCAACAACAACAATAACAACAACAAAAACGTCAACAACAACAATAACAACAACAACTAAAACAACGTCAAATAAACAACAACAACTAAAACAACGTCAAATAAACAACAATAACAACATCAAATAAACAACAATAACAACGTCAAATAAACAACAACAATAACAACAACAACAACGTCAAATAAACAACAACAACAACGTCAAATAGACAATAACAACAACGTCAAATAAACAACAACATCAACAACAACAAAAATGTCAAATAAACAACAACAACAACAACAACGTCAAAAACAACAACTACGTCAACTAAATAACAACAACAACGTCAAATAAACAACAACAACAACAATGTCAAATAAACAACAACAACAACAACGTCAACAACAACAACAATGTCAAATAAACAACAATAACAACATCAAATAAACAATAACAACAACAACGTCAAATAAACAACAATAACAACAACAACAACGTCAAATAAACAACAACAACAACAACAACGTCAAATAAACAACAACAACAACATCAACAACAACAAAAACGTCAAATAAACAACAACAACAACAACAACAACAACGTCAACAACAACAACTACGTCAAATAAACAACAACAACAACAACAACAATGTCAACACCAACAACTACGTCAAATAAACAACAACAACAACAACAACGTCAAATAAACAACAACAACAACATCAACAACAACAAAAACGTCAAATAAACAACAACAACAACAACAACGTCAACAACAACAACTACGTCAAATAAACAACAACAACAACAACAACAACAATGTCAACAACAACAATGTCAAATAAACAACAACAACGCCAAATAAACAACAACAACTAAAACAACGTCAAAAATAAACAACAACAACAACATCGTCAAACAAACAACAACACCAACAACAACAACAATGTCAAATAAACAACAACAACGTCAACAACAACAACAATGTCAAATAAATAACAACAACAACAACGTCAAATAAACAACAACAACAACAACGTCAAACAAACAACAACAACAACAACGTCAAATAAACAACAACAACAACGTCAAATAAATAACAACAACAACAACAACGTCAAATAAACAACAACAACAACAACGTCAAATAAACAACAACAATGACAACAACAACGTCAAATAAACAACAACAACAACAATGACAACGTCAAATAAACAACAACAACAACAACAACGTCAAATAAACAACAACAACAACAACAACATCAAATAAATAACAACAACAACGTCAAATAAACAACAACAACAACAACAACGTCAAATAAACAACAACAATAACAACAACGTCAAATAAGCAACAACAACAACAACAAATACAACAACAACAACAACAAATACAACAACAACAACAAATACAACAACAAAACCAACGTCAAATAACAAAAACAACGTCAAATAAACAACAATAACAACGTCAAATAAACAACAACAACAACAACAGCAACAACGTCAAATAAACAATAACAACAACAACAACGTCAAATAAATAACAACAACAACAAGGTCAAATAAACAACAACAACACCAACGTCAAATAAACAACAACAACAACATCAAATAAACAACAACAACAACAACGTCAAATAAACAACAACAATAACAACAACAACGTCAAATAAACAACAACAACGTCAAATAAACAATAACAACAACGTCAAATAAACAACAACAACAACATCAACAACAACAAAAACGTCAAATAAACAACAACAACAACAACAACGTCAACAAGAACAACTATGTCAAATAAACAACAACAACAACAACAACAACGTTATATAAAGAACAACAACAACAATGTCAATAACAAAAACGTCAAATAAACAACAACAACGTCAAATAAACAACAACAACTAAAACAACGTCAAATAAACAATAACAACAACAACAACGTCAAATAAACAACAACACCAACAACGTCAACAACAACAACAACAATGTCAAATAAACAACAACAACAATAACGTCAACAACAACAACACTGTCAAATAAACAACAACAAGGTCAAATAAACAACAACATCTAAAACAACATTAAATAAACAACAACAACAACAACAACGTCAAATAAACAACAACATCTAAAACAACGTCAAATAAACAACAACAACAACAACGTCAAATGAACAACAACAACAACGTCAACAACAACAACAACAATGTCAAATAAACAACAATAACAACAATGTCAACAACAACAACAACAACAATGTCAAATACACAACAACAACAACAACATTAAATAAACAACAACAACAACAACGTCAAATAAACAACATCAATAACAACAACAATGTCAAATAAACAACAACAACAACAACGTCAAATGAACAACAACAATAACGTCAAAGAAACAACAACAACAACAACGTCAAATAAACAACAACAACAACAACATCAACAACAACAAAAACGTCAAATAAACAACAACAACAACAGCAACAATGTCAAATAAACAACAACAACAACGCCAAATAAACAACAACAACAAAAACAACGTCAAATAAACAACAACAACAATGTCAACAACAACAACGTCAAATAAACAACAACAACGTCAAATAAACAACAACAACAACAACGTCAAATAAACAACAATAACTAAAACAACGTCAAATAAACAACAACAACAACAACAACAACAACGTCAAATAAACAACAACACCAACAACGTCAACAACAACAACAACAATGTCAAATAAACAACAACAATGTCAAATAAACAGCAACAACAACAACAACAACATCAAATAAACAACAACAACAACAACGTCAAATAAACAACAACAACAACAACGTCATATAAACAACAACAACAACAACGTCAAATAAACAACAATAACAACAACGTCAAAAAACAACAACAACAACAACATCGTCAAATAAACAACAACACCAACAACAACAACAATGTCAAATAAACAACAACAACGTCAACAACAACAACAATGTCAAATAAATAACAACAACAACAACGTCAAATAAACAACAACAACAACAACGTCAAATAAACAACAACAACAACGTCAAATAAACAACAACAACAACGTCAAATAAATAACAACAACAACAACAACGTCAAATAAACAACAACAACGTCAAATAAACAACAACAATGACAACAACAACGTCAAATAAACAACAGCAACAACAATGACAACGTCAAATAAACAACAACAACAACAACAACGTCAAATAAACAACAACAACAACAACATCAAATAAATAACAACAACAACGTCAAATAAACAACAACAACAACGTCAACAACAACAACGTCAAATAAACAACAACAACAACATCAAATAAATAACAACAACAACGTCAAATAAACAACAACAACAACAACGTCAAATAAACAACAACAATAACAACAACGTCAAATAAGCAACAACAACAACAACAAATACAACAACAACAACAACGTCAAATAACAAAAACAACGTCAAATAAACAACAATAACAACGTCAAATAAACAACAACAACAACAACAGCAACAACGTCAAATAAACAATAACAACAACAACAACGTCAAATAAATAACAACAACAACAACGTCAAATAAACAACAACAACACCAACGTCAAATAAACAACAACAACAACATCAAATAAACAACAACAACAACAACGTCAAATAAACAACAACAATAACAACAACAACAACAACGTCAAATAAACAACAACAACGTCAAATAAACAATAACAACAACGTCAAATAAACAACGACAACAACATCAACAACAACAAAAACGTCAAATAAACAACAATAACAACAACAACGTCAACAACAACAACACTGTCAAATAAACAACAACACTGTCAAATAAACAACAACATCAAAAACAACGTTAAATAAACAACAACAACAACAACAACAACAACAACGTCAAATAAACAACAACATCTAAAACAACGTCAAATAAACAACAACAACAACGTCAAATAAACAACAACAACAACGTCAACAACAACAACAACAACAATGTCAAATAAACAACAATAACAACAACGTCAACAACAACAACAACAATGTCAAATACACAACAACAACAACAACATTAAATAAACAACAACAACAACAACGTCAAATAAACAACATGAATAACAACAACAACGTCAAATAAACAACAACAACAACAACAACGTCAAATGAACAACAACAACAACGTCAAAGAAACAACAACAACAACAACAACAACGTCAAATAAACAACAACAACAACAACATCAACAACAACAAAAACGTCAAAGAAACAACAACAACAACAACAACGTCAAATAAACAACAACAACAACAACATCAACAACAACAAAAACGTCAAATAAACAACAACAACAACAACGTCAACAACAAAAACTACGTTAAATAAACAACAACAACAACAATGTCTACAACAACAATGTCAAATAAACAACAACAACAACAACGCCAAATAAATAACAACAACAAAAACAACGCCAAATGAACAACAACAACAACAATGTCAACAACAACAACGTCAAATAAACAACAACAACAACGTCAAATAAACAACAACAACAACAACAACAACGTCAAATAAACAACAACAACTAAAACAACGTCAAATAAACAACAACAACAACAACAACAACGTCAAATAAACAACAACACCAACAACGTCAACAACAACAACAACAATGTCAAATAAACAACAACAACAACGTCAACAACAACAACAACAACAATGTCAAATAAACAACAACAACAACAACGTCAAATAAACAACTACAAAAACAACAACAACATCAACAACAACAAAAACGTCAAATAAATAACAACAACAACAACGTCAACAACAACAACAACGTCAAATAAACAACAACAACAACAACAACAACACCGTCAAATAAACAACAACAACAACAACATCAAATAAACAACAACAACAACAACGTCAAATAAACAACAACAACAACAACGTCAAATAAACAACAACAACAACAACAACGTCAAATAAACAACAACAACAACAACAACAACAACGTCAACAACAACAATAACAACAACAAAAACGTCAACAACAACAATAACAACAACAACTAAAACAACGTCAAATAAACAACAACAACTAAAACAACGTCAAATAAACAACAATAACAACATCAAATAAACAACAATAACAACGTCAAATAAACAACAACAATAACAACAACAACAACGTCAAATAAACAACAACAACGTCAAATAGACAATAACAACAACGTCAAATAAACAACAACATCAACAACAACAAAAATGTCAAATAAACAACAACAACAACAACAACGTCAACAACAACAACTACGTCAACTAAATAACAACAACAACGTCAAATAAACAACAACAACAACAATGTCAAATAAACAACAACAACAACAACAACGTCAACAACAACAACAATGTCAAATAAACAACAATAACAACATCAAATAAACAATAACAACAACAACGTCAAATAAACAACAATAACAACAACAACAACAACGTCAAATAAACAACAACAACAACAACGTCAAATAAACAACAACAACAACATCAACAACAACAAAAACGTCAAATAAACAACAACAACAACAACAACAACGTCAACAACAACAACTACGTCAAATAAACAACAACAACAACAACAATGTCAACAACAACAATGTCAAATAAACAACAACAACGCCAAATAAACAACAACAACTAAAACAACGTCAAAAATAAACAACAACAACAACATCGTCAAATAAACAACAACACCAACAACAACAACAATGTCAAATAAACAACAACAACGTCAACAACAACAACAATGTCAAATAAATAACAACAACAACAACGTCAAATAAACAACAACAACAACAACGTCAAATAAACAACAACAACAACAACGTCAAATAAACAACAACAACAACGTCAAATAAATAACAACAACAACAACAACGTCAAATAAACAACAACAACAACAACGTCAAATAAACAACAACAATGACAACAACAACGTCAAATAAACAATAGCAACAACAATGACAACGTCAAATAAACAACAACAACAACAACAACGTCAACAACAACAACGTCAAATAAACAACAACAACAACAACAACATCAAATAAATAACAACAACAACGTCAAATAAACAACAACAACAACAACAACGTCAAATAAACAACAACAATAACAACAACGTCAAATAAGCAACAACAACAACAACAAATACAACAACAACAACAACAAATACAACAACAACAACAAATACAACAACAACAACAACGTCAAATAACAAAAACAACGTCAAATAAACAACAATAACAACGTCAAATAAACAACAACAACAACAACAACAGCAACAACGTCAAATAAACAATAACAACAACAACGTCAAATAAATAACAACAACAACAAGGTCAAATAAACAACAACAACACCAACGTCAAATAAACAACAACAACAACATCAAATAAACAACAACAACAACAACGTCAAATAAACAACAACAATAACAACAACAACGTCAAATAAACAACAACAACGTCAGATAAACAATAACAACAACGTCAAATAAACAACAACAACAACATCAACAACAACAAAAACGTCAAATAAACAACAACAACAACAACAACGTCAACAAGAACAACTATGTCAAATAAACAACAACAACAACAACAACAACGTCATATAAAGAACAACAACAACAATGTCAATAACAAAAACGTCAAATAAACAACAACAACGTCAAATAAACAACAACAACTAAAACAACGTCAAATAAACAATAACAACAACAACAACGTCAAATAAACAACAACACCAACAACGTCAACAACAACAACAACAATGTCAAATAAACAACAACAACAATAACGTCAACAACAACAACACTGTCAAATAAACAACAACACCGTCAAATAAACAACAACATCTAAAACAACATTAAATAAACAACAACAACAACGTCAAATAAACAACAACATCTAAAACAACGTCAAATAAACAACAACAACAACAACGTCAAATAAACAACAACAACAACGTCAACAACAACAACAACAATGTCAAATAAACAACAATAACAACAATGTCAACAACAACAACAACAATGTCAAATACACAACAACAACAACAACATTAAATAAACAACAACAACAACAACGTCAAATAAACAACATCAATAACAACAACAACGTCAAATAAACAACAACAACAACAACGTCAAATGAACAACAACAATAACGTCAAAGAAACAACAACAACAACAACAACGTCAAATAAACAACAACAACAACATCAACAACAACAACAACGTCAAATAAACAACAACAACAACATCAACAACAACAAAAACGTCAAATAAACAACAACAACAACAACAGCAACAATGTCAAATAAACAACAACAACAACGCCAAATAAACAACAACAACAAAAACAACGTCAAATAAACAACAACAACAACAATGTCAACAACAACAACGTCAAATAAACAACAACAACAACGTCAAATAAACAACAACAACAACAACAACGTCAAATAAACAACAATAACTAAAACAACGTCAAATAAACAACAACAACAACAACAACAACAACGTCAAATAAACAACAACACCAACAACGTCAACAACAACAACAACAATGTCAAATAAACAACAACAACAACGTCAACAACAACAACAATGTCAAATAAACAGCAACAACAACAACAACAACATCAAATAAACAACAACAACAACGTCAAATAAACAACAACAACAACAACGTCATATAAACAACAACAACAACAACGTCAAATAAACAACAACAACAACAACAACAACGCCAAATAAACAACAACAACAAAAACAACGTCAAATAAACAACAACAACAACAATGTCAACAACAACAACGTCAAATAAACAACAACAACAACGTCAAATAAACAACAACAACAACAACAACGTCAAATAAACAACAATAACTAAAACAACGTCAAATAAACAACAACAACAACAACAACAACAACGTCAAATAAACAACAACACCAACAACGTCAACAACAACAACAACAATGTCAAATAAACAACAACAACAACGTCAACAACAACAACAATGTCAAATAAACAGCAACAACAACAACAACAACATCAAATAAACAACAACAACAACGTCAAATAAACAACAACAACAACAACGTCATATAAACAACAACAACAACAACGTCAAATAAACAACAATAACAACAACGTCAAAAAACAACAACAACAACAACATCGTCAAATAAACAACAACACCAACAACAACAACAATGTCAAATAAACAACAACAACGTCAACAACAACAACAATGTCAAATAAATAACAACAACAACAACGTCAAATAAACAACAACAACAACAACGTCAAATAAACAACAACAACAACGTCAAATAAACAACAACAACAACGTCAAATAAATAACAACAACAACAACAACGTCAAATAAACAACAACAACAACAACGTCAAATAAACAACAACAATGACAACAACAACGTCAAATAAACAACAGCAACAACAATGACAACGTCAAATAAACAACAACAACAACAACAACGTCAACAACAACAACGTCAAATAAACAACAACAACAACAACATCAAATAAATAACAACAACAACAACGTCAAATAAACAACAACAACAACGTCAACAACAACAACGTCAAATAAACAACAACAACAACATCAAATAAATAACAACAACAACGTCAAATAAACAACAACAACAACAACGTCAAATAAACAACAACAATAACAACAACCTCAAATAAGCAACAACAACAACAACAAATACAACAACAACAACAACGTCAAATAACAAAAACAACGTCAAATAAACAACAATAACAACGTCAAATAAACAACAACAACAACAGCAACAACGTCAAATAAACAATAACAACAACAACAACGTCAAATAAATAACAACAACAACAACGTCAAATAAACAACAACAACACCAACGTCAAATAAACAACAACAACAACATCAAATAAACAACAACAACAACAACAACGTCAAATAAACAACAACAATAACAACAACAACAACAACGTCAAATAAACAACAACAACGTCAAATAAACAATAACAACAACGTCAAATAAACAACGACAACAACATCAACAACAACAAAAACGTCAAATAAACAACAACAACAACAACAACAACGTCAACAACAACAACTATTTCAAATAAACAACAACAACAACAACACTGTCAAATAAACAACAACACCGTCAAATAAACAACAACATCTAAAACAACGTTAAATAAACAACAACAACAACAACAACAACAACGTCAAATAAACAACAACATCTAAAACAACGTCAAATAAACAACAACAACAACGTCAAATAAACAACAACAACAACGTCAACAACACCAACAACAATGTCAAATAAACAACAATAACAACAATGTCAACAACAACAACAACAATGTCAAATACACAACAACAACAACAACATTAAATAAACAACAACAACAACAACGTCAAATAAACAACATCAATAACAACAACGTCAAATAAACAACAACAACAACAACGTCAAATGAACAACAACAATAACGTCAAAGAAACAACAACAACAACAACAACGTCAAATAAACAACAACAACAACAACATCAACAACAACAAAAACGTCAAATAAACAACAACAACAACAACAACGTCAACAACAAAAACTACGTTAAATAAACAACAACAACAACAATGTCTACAACAACAATGTCAAATAAACAACAACAACAACAACGCCAAATAAACAACAAAAACAAAAACAACGTCAAATAAACAACAACAACAATGTCAACAACAACAACGTCAAATAAACAACAACAACAACGTCAAATAAACAACAACAACAACAACAACAACAACGTCAAATAAACAACAACAACTAAAACAACGTCAAATAAACAACAACAACAACAACAACAACAACGTCAAATAAACAACAACACCAACAACGTCATCAACAACAACAACAATGTCAAATAAACAACAACAACAACATCAAATAAACAACAACAACAACAACGTCAAATAAACAACAACAACAACAACAACGTCATATAAACAACAACAACAACAACGTCAAATAAACAACAATAACAACAACGTCAAATAAACAACAACAACAACATCAACAACAACAACAAAAACGTCAAATAAACAACAACAACAACAACAACATCAACAACAACAACTACGTCAAATAAACAACAACAACAATGTCAACAACAACAACGTCAAATAAACAACAACAACAACAACGTCAAATAAACAACAACAACAACAACGTCAAATAAACAACAACAACAACGTCAAATAAATAACAACAACAACAACAACGTCAAATAAACAACAACAACAACAACGTCAAATAAACAACAACAATGACAACAACAACGTCAAATAAACAACAGCAACAACAATGACACCGTCAAATAAACAACAACAACAACAACAACGTCAACAACAACAACGTCAAATAAACAACAACAACAACAACAACATCAAATAAATAACAACAACAACGTCAAATAAACAACAACAACAACAACAACGTCAAATAAACAACAACAATAACAACAACGTCAAATAAGCAACAACAACAACAACAAATACAACAACAACAACAACAAATACAACAACAACAACAAATACAACAACAACAACAACGTCAAATAACAAAAACAACGTCAAATAAACAACAATAACAACGTCAAATAAACAACAACAACAACAACAACAGCAACAACGTCAAATAAACAATAACAACAACAACGTCAAATAAATAACAACAACAACAAGGTCAAATAAACAACAACAACACCAACGTCAAATAAACAACAACAACAACATCAAATAAACAACAACAACAACAACGTCAAATAAACAACAACAATAACAACAACAACGTCAAATAAACAACAACAACGTCAAATAAACAATAACAACAACGTCAAATAAACAACAACAACAACATCAACAACAACAAAAACGTCAAATAAACAACAACAACAACAACAACAACGTCAACAAGAACAACTATGTCAAATAAACAACAACAACAACAACAACAACGTCATATAAAGAACAACAACAACAATGTCAAAAACAAAAACGTCAAATAAACAACAACAACGTCAAATAAACAACAACAACTAAAACAACGTCAAATAAACAATAACAACAACAACAACGTCAAATAAACAACAACACCAACAACGTCAACAACAACAACAACAATGTCAAATAAACAACAACAACAATAACGTCAACAACAACAACACTGTCAAATAAACAACAACACCGTCAAATAAACAACAACATCTAAAACAACATTAAATAAACAACAACAACAACAACAACGTCAAATAAACAACAACATCTAAAACAACGTCAAATAAACAACAACAACAACAACGTCAAATAAACAACAACAACAACGTCAACAACAACAACAACAATGTCAAATAAACAACAATAACAACAATGTCAACAACAACAACAACAATGTCAAATACACAACAACAACAACAACATTAAATAAACAACAACAACAACAACGTCAAATAAACAACATCAATAACAACAACAACGTCAAATAAACAACAACAACAACAACGTCAAATGAACAACAACAATAACGTCAAAGAAACAACAACAACAACAACAACGTCAAATAAACAACAACAACAACAACATCAACAACAACAAAAACGTCAAATAAACAACAACAACAACAACAGCAACAATGTCAAATAAACAACAACAACAACGCCAAATAAACAACAACAACAAAAACAACGTCAAATAAACAACAACAACAACAATGTCAACAACAACAACGTCAAATAAACAACAACAACAACGTCAAATAAACAACAACAACAACAACGTCAAATAAACAACAATAACTAAAACAACGTCAAATAAACAACAACAACAACAACAACAACAACGTCAAATAAACAACAACACCAACAACGTCAACAACAACAACAACAATGTCAAATAAACAACAACAACAACGTCAACAACAACAACAATGTCAAATAAACAGCAACAACAACAACAACAACATCAAATAAACAACAACAACAACGTCAAATAAACAACAACAACAACAACGTCATATAAACAACAACAACAACAACGTCAAATAAACAACAATAACAACAACGTCAAAAAACAACAACAACAACAACATCGTCAAATAAACAACAACACCAACAACAACAACAATGTCAAATAAACAACAACAACGTCAACAACAACAACAATGTCAAATAAATAACAACAACAACAACGTCAAATAAACAACAACAACAACAACGTCAAATAAACAACAACAACAACGTCAAATAAACAACAACAACAACGTCAAATAAATAACAACAACAACAACAACAACGTCAAATAAACAACAACAACAACAACGTCAAATAAACAACAACAATGACAACAACAACGTCAAATAAACAACAGCAACAACAATGACAACGTCAAATAAACAACAACAACAACAACAACGTCAACAACAACAACGTCAAATAAACAACAACAACAACAACATCAAATAAATAACAACAACAACAACGTCAAATAAACAACAACAACAACGTCAACATCAACAACGTCAAATAAACAACAACAACAACATCAAATAAATAACAACAACAACGTCAAATAAACAACAACAACAACAACGTCAAATAAACAACAACAATAACAACAACCTCAAATAAGCAACAACAACAACAACAAATACAACAACAACAACAACGTCAAATAACAAAAACAACGTCAAATAAACAACAATAACAACGTCAAATAAACAACAACAACAACAGCAACAACGTCAAATAAACAATAACAACAACAACAACGTCAAATAAATAACAACAACAACAACGTCAAATAAACAACAACAACACCAACGTCAAATAAACAACAACAACAACATCAAATAAACAACAACAACAACAACAACGTCAAATAAACAACAACAATAACAACAACAACAACAACGTCAAATAAACAACAACAACGTCAAATAAACAATAACAACAACGTCAAATAAACAACGACAACAACATCAACAACAACAAAAACGTCAAATAAACAACAACAACAACAACAACAACGTCAACAACAACAACTATGTCAAATAAACAACAACAACAACAACAACAACACTGTCAAATAAACAACAACACCGTCAAATAAACAACAACATCTAAAACAACGTTAAATAAACAACAACAACAACAACAACAACAACAACAACGTCAAATAAACAACAACATCTAAAACAACGTCAAATAAACAACAACAACAACGTCAAATAAACAACAACAACAACGTCAACAACACCAACAACAATGTCAAATAAACAACAATAACAACAATGTCAACAACAACAACAACAATGTCAAATACACAACAACAACAACAACATTAAATAAACAACAACAACAACAACGTCAAATAAACAACATCAATAACAACAACGTCAAATAAACAACAACAACAACAACGTCAAATGAACAACAACAATAACGTCAAAGAAACAACAACAACAACAACAACAACAACGTCAAATAAACAACAACAACAACAACATCAACAACAACAAAAACGTCAAATAAACAACAACAACAACAACAACGTCAACAACAAAAACTACGTTAAATAAACAACAACAACAACAATGTCTACAACAACAATGTCAAATAAACAACAACAACAACAACGCCAAATAAACAACAAAAACAAAAACAACGTCAAATAAACAACAACAACAATGTCAACAACAACAACGTCAAATAAACAACAACAACAACGTCAAATAAACAACAACAACAACAACAACAACGTCAAATAAACAACAACAACTAAAACAACGTCAAATAAACAACAACAACAACAACAACAACAACAACGTCAAATAAACAACAACACCAACAACGTCATCAACAACAACAACAATGTCAAATAAACAACAACAACAACATCAAATAAACAACAACAACAACAACGTCAAATAAACAACAACAACAACAACAACAACGTCATATAAACAACAACAACAACAACGTCAAATAAACAACAATAACAACAACGTCAAATAAACAACAACAACAACAACAACATCAACAACAACAAAAACGTCAAATAAACAACAACAACAACAACAACAACATCAACAACAACAACTACGTCAAATAAACAACAACAACAATGTCAACAACAACAACGTCAAATAAACAACAACAACAACAACGTCAAATAAACAACAACAACAACAACGTCAAATAAACAACAACAACAACGTCAAATAAATAACAACAACAACAACAACGTCAAATAAACAACAACAACAACAACAACGTCAAATAAACAACAACAATGACAACAACAACGTCAAATAAACAACAGCAACAACAATGACACCGTCAAATAAACAACAACAACAACAACAACGTCAACAACAACAACGTCAAATAAACAACAACAACAACAACAACAACATCAAATAAATAACAACAACAACGTCAAATAAACAACAACAACAACAACAACGTCAAATAAACAACAACAATAACAACAACGTCAAATAAGCAACAACAACAACAACAAATACAACAACAACAACAACAAATACAACAACAACAACAAATACAACAACAACAACAACGTCAAATAACAAAAACAACGTCAAATAAACAACAATAACAACGTCAAATAAACAACAACAACAACAACAACAGCAACAACGTCAAATAAACAATAACAACAACAACGTCAAATAAATAACAACAACAACAAGGTCAAATAAACAACAACAACACCAACGTCAAATAAACAACAACAACAACATCAAATAAACAACAACAACAACAACGTCAAATAAACAACAACAATAACAACAACAACGTCAAATAAACAACAACAACGTCAAATAAACAATAACAACAACGTCAAATAAACAACAACAACAACATCAACAACAACAAAAACGTCAAATAAACAACAACAACAACAACGTCAACAAGAACAACTATGTCAAATAAACAACAACAACAACAACAACAACGTCATATAAAGAACAACAACAACAATGTCAATAACAAAAACGTCAAATAAACAACAACAACGTCAAATAAACAACAACAACTAAAACAACGTCAAATAAACAATAACAACAACAACAACGTCAAATAAACAACAACACCAACAACGTCAACAACAACAACAACAATGTCAAATAAACAACAACAACAATAACGTCAACAACAACAACACTGTCAAATAAACAACAACACCGTCAAATAAACAACAACATCTAAAACAACATTAAATAAACAACAACAACAACAACAACGTCAAATAAACAACAACATCTAAAACAACGTCAAATAAACAACAACAACAACGTCAAATAAACAACAACAACAACGTCAACAACACCAACAACAATGTCAAATAAACAACAATAACAACAATGTCAACAACAACAACAACAATGTCAAATACACAACAACAACAACAACATTAAATAAACAACAACAACAACAACGTCAAATAAACAACATCAATAACAACAACGTCAAATAAACAACAACAACAACAACGTCAAATGAACAACAACAATAACGTCAAAGAAACAACAACAACAACAACAACAACAACGTCAAATAAACAACAACAACAACAACATCAACAACAACAAAAACGTCAAATAAACAACAACAACAACAACAACGTCAACAACAAAAACTACGTTAAATAAACAACAACAACAACAATGTCTACAACAACAATGTCAAATAAACAACAACAACAACAACGCCAAATAAACAACAAAAACAAAAACAACGTCAAATAAACAACAACAACAATGTCAACAACAACAACGTCAAATAAACAACAACAACAACGTCAAATAAACAACAACAACAACAACAACAACGTCAAATAAACAACAACAACTAAAACAACGTCAAATAAACAACAACAACAACAACAACAACAACAACGTCAAATAAACAACAACACCAACAACGTCATCAACAACAACAACAATGTCAAATAAACAACAACAACAACATCAAATAAACAACAACAACAACAACGTCAAATAAACAACAACAACAACAACAACAACGTCATATAAACAACAACAACAACAACGTCAAATAAACAACAATAACAACAACGTCAAATAAACAACAACAACAACAACAACATCAACAACAACAAAAACGTCAAATAAACAACAACAACAACAACAACAACATCAACAACAACAACTACGTCAAATAAACAACAACAACAATGTCAACAACAACAACGTCAAATAAACAACAACAACAACAACGTCAAATAAACAACAACAACAACAACGTCAAATAAACAACAACAACAACGTCAAATAAATAACAACAACAACAACAACGTCAAATAAACAACAACAACAACAACAACGTCAAATAAACAACAACAATGACAACAACAACGTCAAATAAACAACAGCAACAACAATGACACCGTCAAATAAACAACAACAACAACAACAACGTCAACAACAACAACGTCAAATAAACAACAACAACAACAACAACAACATCAAATAAATAACAACAACAACGTCAAATAAACAACAACAACAACAACAACGTCAAATAAACAACAACAATAACAACAACGTCAAATAAGCAACAACAACAACAACAAATACAACAACAACAACAACAAATACAACAACAACAACAAATACAACAACAACAACAACGTCAAATAACAAAAACAACGTCAAATAAACAACAATAACAACGTCAAATAAACAACAACAACAACAACAACAGCAACAACGTCAAATAAACAATAACAACAACAACGTCAAATAAATAACAACAACAACAAGGTCAAATAAACAACAACAACACCAACGTCAAATAAACAACAACAACAACATCAAATAAACAACAACAACAACAACGTCAAATAAACAACAACAATAACAACAACAACGTCAAATAAACAACAACAACGTCAAATAAACAATAACAACAACGTCAAATAAACAACAACAACAACATCAACAACAACAAAAACGTCAAATAAACAACAACAACAACAACGTCAACAAGAACAACTATGTCAAATAAACAACAACAACAACAACAACAACGTCATATAAAGAACAACAACAACAATGTCAATAACAAAAACGTCAAATAAACAACAACAACGTCAAATAAACAACAACAACTAAAACAACGTCAAATAAACAATAACAACAACAACAACGTCAAATAAACAACAACACCAACAACGTCAACAACAACAACAACAATGTCAAATAAACAACAACAACAATAACGTCAACAACAACAACACTGTCAAATAAACAACAACACCGTCAAATAAACAACAACATCTAAAACAACATTAAATAAACAACAACAACAACAACAACGTCAAATAAACAACAACATCTAAAACAACGTCAAATAAACAACAACAACAACAACGTCAAATAAACAACAACAACAACGTCAACAACAACAACAACAATGTCAAATAAACAACAATAACAACAATGTCAACAACAACAACAACAATGTCAAATACACAACAACAACAACAACATTAAATAAACAACAACAACAACAACGTCAAATAAACAACATCAATAACAACAACAACGTCAAATAAACAACAACAACAACAACGTCAAATGAACAACAACAATAACGTCAAATAAACAACAACAACAATGTCAAATAAATAACAACAACAACAACGTCAAATAAACAACAACAACAACAACGTCAAATAAACAACAACAACAACGTCAAATAAACAACAACAACAACGTCAAATAAATAACAACAACAACAACAACGTCAAATAAACAACAACAACAACAACGTCAAATAAACAACAACAATGACAACAACAACGTCAAATAAACAACAGCAACAACAATGACAACGTCAAATAAACAACAACAACAACAACAACGTCAACAACAACAACGTCAAATAAACAACAACAACAACAACATCAAATAAATAACAACAACAACAACGTCAAATAAACAACAACAACAACGTCAACATCAACAACGTCAAATAAACAACAACAACAACATCAAATAAATAACAACAACAACGTCAAATAAACAACAACAACAACAACGTCAAATAAACAACAACAATAACAACAACCTCAAATAAGCAACAACAACAACAACAAATACAACAACAACAACAACGTCAAATAACAAAAACAACGTCAAATAAACAACAATAACAACGTCAAATAAACAACAACAACAACAGCAACAACGTCAAATAAACAATAACAACAACAACAACGTCAAATAAATAACAACAACAACAACGTCAAATAAACAACAACAACACCAACGTCAAATAAACAACAACAACAACATCAAATAAACAACAACAACAACAACAACGTCAAATAAACAACAACAATAACAACAACAACAACAACGTCAAATAAACAACAACAACGTCAAATAAACAATAACAACAACGTCAAATAAACAACGACAACAACATCAACAACAACAAAAACGTCAAATAAACAACAACAACAACAACAACAACGTCAACAACAACAACTATGTCAAATAAACAACAACAACAACAACAACAACACTGTCAAATAAACAACAACACCGTCAAATAAACAACAACATCTAAAACAACGTTAAATAAACAACAACAACAACAACAACAACAACAACGTCAAATAAACAACAACATCTAAAACAACGTCAAATAAACAACAACAACAACGTCAAATAAACAACAACAACAACGTCAACAACACCAACAACAATGTCAAATAAACAACAATAACAACAATGTCAACAACAACAACAACAATGTCAAATACACAACAACAACAACAACATTAAATAAACAACAACAACAACAACGTCAAATAAACAACATCAATAACAACAACGTCAAATAAACAACAACAACAACAACGTCAAATGAACAACAACAATAACGTCAAAGAAACAACAACAACAACAACAACAACAACGTCAAATAAACAACAACAACAACAACATCAACAACAACAAAAACGTCAAATAAACAACAACAACAACAACAACGTCAACAACAAAAACTACGTTAAATAAACAACAACAACAACAATGTCTACAACAACAATGTCAAATAAACAACAACAACAACAACGCCAAATAAACAACAAAAACAAAAACAACGTCAAATAAACAACAACAACAATGTCAACAACAACAACGTCAAATAAACAACAACAACA
>OX451739.1:479673184-479703184 GCA_948472305.1 Vicia faba | reverse complement strand
CAACAACGTCAAATAAACAACAACAACAACGTCAAATAAACAACAACAACAACGTCAAATAAATAACAACAACAACAACAACGTCAAATAAACAACAACAACAACAACGTCAAATAAACAACAACAATGACAACAACAACGTCAAATAAACAACAGCAACAACAATGACAACGTCAAATAAACAACAACAACAACAACAACGTCAACAACAACAACGTCAAATAAACAACAACAACAACAACATCAAATAAATAACAACAACAACAACGTCAAATAAACAACAACAACAACGTCAACAACAACAACGTCAAATAAACAACAACAACAACATCAAATAAATAACAACAACAACGTCAAATAAACAACAACAACAACAACGTCAAATAAACAACAACAATAACAACAACCTCAAATAAGCAACAACAACAACAACAAATACAACAACAACAACAACGTCAAATAACAAAAACAACGTCAAATAAACAACAATAACAACGTCAAATAAACAACAACAACAACAGCAACAACGTCAAATAAACAATAACAACAACAACAACGTCAAATAAATAACAACAACAACAACGTCAAATAAACAACAACAACACCAACGTCAAATAAACAACAACAACAACATCAAATAAACAACAACAACAACAACAACGTCAAATAAACAACAACAATAACAACAACAACAACAACGTCAAATAAACAACAACAACGTCAAATAAACAATAACAACAACGTCAAATAAACAACGACAACAACATCAACAACAACAAAAACGTCAAATAAACAACAACAACAACAACAACAACGTCAACAACAACAACTATTTCAAATAAACAACAACAACAACAACAACAACACTGTCAAATAAACAACAACACCGTCAAATAAACAACAACATCTAAAACAACGTTAAATAAACAACAACAACAACAACAACAACAACGTCAAATAAACAACAACATCTAAAACAACGTCAAATAAACAACAACAACAACGTCAAATAAACAACAACAACAACGTCAACAACACCAACAACAATGTCAAATAAACAACAATAACAACAATGTCAACAACAACAACAACAATGTCAAATACACAACAACAACAACAACATTAAATAAACAACAACAACAACAACGTCAAATAAACAACATCAATAACAACAACGTCAAATAAACAACAACAACAACAACAACGTCAAATGAACAACAACAATAACGTCAAAGAAACAACAACAACAACAACAACAACAACAACGTCAAATAAACAACAACAACAACAACATCAACAACAACAAAAACGTCAAATAAACAACAACAACAACAACAACAACGTCAACAACAAAAACTACGTTAAATAAACAACAACAACAACAATGTCTACAACAACAATGTCAAATAAACAACAACAACAACAACGCCAAATAAACAACAAAAACAAAAACAACGTCAAATAAACAACAACAACAATGTCAACAACAACAACGTCAAATAAACAACAACAACAACGTCAAATAAACAACAACAACAACAACAACAACGTCAAATAAACAACAACAACTAAAACAACGTCAAATAAACAACAACAACAACAACAACAACGTCAAATAAACAACAACACCAACAACGTCATCAACAACAACAACAATGTCAAATAAACAACAACAACAACATCAAATAAACAACAACAACAACAACGTCAAATAAACAACAACAACAACAACAACGTCATATAAACAACAACAACAACAACGTCAAATAAACAACAATAACAACAACGTCAAATAAACAACAACAACAACAACATCAACAACAACAAAAACGTCAAATAAACAACAACAACAACAACAACAACATCAACAACAACAACTACGTCAAATAAACAACAACAACAATGTCAACAACAACAACGTCAAATAAACAACAACAACAACAACGTCAAATAAACAACAACAACAACAACGTCAAATAAACAACAACAACAACGTCAAATAAATAACAACAACAACAACAACGTCAAATAAACAACAACAACAACAACGTCAAATAAACAACAACAATGACAACAACAACGTCAAATAAACAACAACAACAACAATGACACCGTCAAATAAACAACAACAACAACAACAACGTCAACAACAACAACGTCAAATAAACAACAACAACAACAACAACATCAAATAAATAACAACAACAACGTCAAATAAACAACAACAACAACAACAACGTCAAATAAACAACAACAATAACAACAACGTCAAATAAGCAACAACAACAACAACAAATACAACAACAACAACAACAAATACAACAACAACAACAAATACAACAACAACAACAACGTCAAATAACAAAAACAACGTCAAATAAACAACAATAACAACGTCAAATAAACAACAACAACAACAACAACAGCAACAACGTCAAATAAACAATAACAACAACAACGTCAAATAAATAACAACAACAACAAGGTCAAATAAACAACAACAACACCAACGTCAAATAAACAACAACAACAACATCAAATAAACAACAACAACAACAACGTCAAATAAACAACAACAATAACAACAACAACGTCAAATAAACAACAACAACGTCAAATAAACAATAACAACAACGTCAAATAAACAACAACAACAACATCAACAACAACAAAAACGTCAAATAAACAACAACAACAACAACAACAACGTCAACAAGAACAACTATGTCAAATAAACAACAACAACAACAACAACGTCATATAAAGAACAACAACAACAATGTCAATAACAAAAACGTCAAATAAACAACAACAACGTCAAATAAACAACAACAACTAAAACAACGTCAAATAAACAATAACAACAACAACAACGTCAAATAAACAACAACACCAACAACGTCAACAACAACAACAACAATGTCAAATAAACAACAACAACAATAACGTCAACAACAACAACACTGTCAAATAAACAACAACACCGTCAAATAAACAACAACATCTAAAACAACATTAAATAAACAACAACAACAACAACAACGTCAAATAAACAACAACATCTAAAACAACGTCAAATAAACAACAACAACAACAACGTCAAATAAACAACAACAACAACGTCAACAACAACAACAACAATGTCAAATAAACAACAATAACAACAATGTCAACAACAACAACAACAATGTCAAATACACAACAACAACAACAACATTAAATAAACAACAACAACAACAACGTCAAATAAACAACATCAATAACAACAACAACGTCAAATAAACAACAACAACAACAACGTCAAATGAACAACAACAATAACGTCAAAGAAACAACAACAACAACAACAACGTCAAATAAACAACAACAACAACAACATCAACAACAACAAAAACGTCAAATAAACAACAACAACAACAACAGCAACAATGTCAAATAAACAACAACAACAACGCCAAATAAACAACAACAACAAAAACAACGTCAAATAAACAACAACAACAACAATGTCAACAACAACAACGTCAAATAAACAACAACAACAACGTCAAATAAACAACAACAACAACAACGTCAAATAAACAACAATAACTAAAACAACGTCAAATAAACAACAACAACAACAACAACAACAACGTCAAATAAACAACAACACCAACAACGTCAACAACAACAACAACAATGTCAAATAAACAACAACAACAACGTCAACAACAACAACAATGTCAAATAAACAGCAACAACAACAACAACAACATCAAATAAACAACAACAACAACGTCAAATAAACAACAACAACAACAACGTCATATAAACAACAACAACAACAACGTCAAATAAACAACAATAACAACAACGTCAAAAAACAACAACAACAACAACATCGTCAAATAAACAACAACACCAACAACAACAACAATGTCAAATAAACAACAACAACGTCAACAACAACAACAATGTCAAATAAATAACAACAACAACAACGTCAAATAAACAACAACAACAACAACGTCAAATAAACAACAACAACAACGTCAAATAAACAACAACAACAACGTCAAATAAATAACAACAACAACAACAACGTCAAATAAACAACAACAACAACAACGTCAAATAAACAACAACAATGACAACAACAACGTCAAATAAACAACAGCAACAACAATGACAACGTCAAATAAACAACAACAACAACAACAACGTCAACAACAACAACGTCAAATAAACAACAACAACAACAACATCAAATAAATAACAACAACAACAACGTCAAATAAACAACAACAACAACGTCAACAACAACAACGTCAAATAAACAACAACAACAACATCAAATAAATAACAACAACAACGTCAAATAAACAACAACAACAACAACGTCAAATAAACAACAACAATAACAACAACCTCAAATAAGCAACAACAACAACAACAAATACAACAACAACAACAACGTCAAATAACAAAAACAACGTCAAATAAACAACAATAACAACGTCAAATAAACAACAACAACAACAGCAACAACGTCAAATAAACAATAACAACAACAACAACGTCAAATAAATAACAACAACAACAACGTCAAATAAACAACAACAACACCAACGTCAAATAAACAACAACAACAACATCAAATAAACAACAACAACAACAACAACGTCAAATAAACAACAACAATAACAACAACAACAACAACGTCAAATAAACAACAACAACGTCAAATAAACAATAACAACAACGTCAAATAAACAACGACAACAACATCAACAACAACAAAAACGTCAAATAAACAACAACAACAACAACAACAACATCAACAACAACAACTATGTCAAATAAACAACAACAACAACAACAACAACACTGTCAAATAAACAACAACACCGTCAAATAAACAACAACATCTAAAACAACGTTAAATAAACAACAACAACAACAACAACAACGTCAAATAAACAACAACATCTAAAACAACGTCAAATAAACAACAACAACAACGTCAAATAAACAACAACAACAACGTCAACAACACCAACAACAATGTCAAATAAACAACAATAACAACAATGTCAACAACAACAACAACAATGTCAAATACACAACAACAACAACAACATTAAATAAACAACAACAACAACAACGTCAAATAAACAACATCAATAACAACAACGTCAAATAAACAACAACAACAACAACAACGTCAAATGAACAACAACAATAACGTCAAAGAAACAACAACAACAACAACAACAACAACAACAACGTCAAATAAACAACAACAACAACAACATCAACAACAACAAAAACGTCAAATAAACAACAACAACAACAACAACGTCAACAACAAAAACTACGTTAAATAAACAACAACAACAACAATGTCTACAACAACAATGTCAAATAAACAACAACAACAACAACGCCAAATAAACAACAAAAACAAAAACAACGTCAAATAAACAACAACAACAATGTCAACAACAACAACGTCAAATAAACAACAACAACAACGTCAAATAAACAACAACAACAACAACAACAACGTCAAATAAACAACAACAACTAAAACAACGTCAAATAAACAACAACAACAACAACAACAACGTCAAATAAACAACAACACCAACAACGTCATCAACAACAACAACAATGTCAAATAAACAACAACAACAACATCAAATAAACAACAACAACAACAACGTCAAATAAACAACAACAACAACAACAACGTCATATAAACAACAACAACAACAACGTCAAATAAACAACAATAACAACAACGTCAAATAAACAACAACAACAACAACATCAACAACAACAAAAACGTCAAATAAACAACAACAACAACAACAACAACATCAACAACAACAACTACGTCAAATAAACAACAACAACAATGTCAACAACAACAACGTCAAATAAACAACAACAACAACAACGTCAAATAAACAACAACAACAACAACGTCAAATAAACAACAACAACAACGTCAAATAAATAACAACAACAACAACAACGTCAAATAAACAACAACAACAACAACGTCAAATAAACAACAACAATGACAACAACAACGTCAAATAAACAACAGCAACAACAATGACACCGTCAAATAAACAACAACAACAACAACAACGTCAACAACAACAACGTCAAATAAACAACAACAACAACAACATCAAATAAATAACAACAACAACGTCAAATAAACAACAACAACAACAACAACGTCAAATAAACAACAACAATAACAACAACGTCAAATAAGCAACAACAACAACAACAAATACAACAACAACAACAACAAATACAACAACAACAACAAATACAACAACAACAACAACGTCAAATAACAAAAACAACGTCAAATAAACAACAATAACAACGTCAAATAAACAACAACAACAACAACAACAGCAACAACGTCAAATAAACAATAACAACAACAACGTCAAATAAATAACAACAACAACAAGGTCAAATAAACAACAACAACACCAACGTCAAATAAACAACAACAACAACATCAAATAAACAACAACAACAACAACGTCAAATAAACAACAACAATAACAACAACAACGTCAAATAAACAACAACAACGTCAAATAAACAATAACAACAACGTCAAATAAACAACAACAACAACATCAACAACAACAAAAACGTCAAATAAACAACAACAACAACAACAACGTCAACAAGAACAACTATGTCAAATAAACAACAACAACAACAACAACGTCATATAAAGAACAACAACAACAATGTCAATAACAAAAACGTCAAATAAACAACAACAACGTCAAATAAACAACAACAACTAAAACAACGTCAAATAAACAATAACAACAACAACAACGTCAAATAAACAACAACACCAACAACGTCAACAACAACAACAACAATGTCAAATAAACAACAACAACAATAACGTCAACAACAATAACACTGTCAAATAAACAACAACACCGTCAAATAAACAACAACATCTAAAACAACATTAAATAAACAACAACAACAACAACAACGTCAAATAAACAACAACATCTAAAACAACGTCAAATAAACAACAACAACAACAACGTCAAATAAACAACAACAACAACGTCAACAACAACAACAACAATGTCAAATAAACAACAATAACAACAATGTCAACAACAACAACAACAATGTCAAATACACAACAACAACAACAACATTAAATAAACAACAACAACAACAACGTCAAATAAACAACATCAATAACAACAACAACGTCAAATAAACAACAACAACAACAACGTCAAATGAACAACAACAATAACGTCAAAGAAACAACAACAACAACAACAACGTCAAATAAACAACAACAACAACAACATCAACAACAACAAAAACGTCAAATAAACAACAACAACAACAACAGCAACAATGTCAAATAAACAACAACAACAACGCCAAATAAACAACAACAACAAAAACAACGTCAAATAAACAACAACAACAACAATGTCAACAACAACAACGTCAAATAAACAACAACAACAACGTCAAATAAACAACAACAACAACAACGTCAAATAAACAACAATAACTAAAACAACGTCAAATAAACAACAACAACAACAACAACAACAACGTCAAATAAACAACAACACCAACAACGTCAACAACAACAACAACAATGTCAAATAAACAACAACAACAACGTCAACAACAACAACAATGTCAAATAAACAGCAACAACAACAACAACAACATCAAATAAACAACAACAACAACGTCAAATAAACAACAACAACAACAACGTCATATAAACAACAACAACAACAACGTCAAATAAACAACAATAACAACAACGTCAAAAAACAACAACAACAACAACATCGTCAAATAAACAACAACACCAACAACAACAACAATGTCAAATAAACAACAACAACGTCAACAACAACAACAATGTCAAATAAATAACAACAACAACAACGTCAAATAAACAACAACAACAACAACGTCAAATAAACAACAACAACAACGTCAAATAAACAACAACAACAACGTCAAATAAATAACAACAACAACAACAACGTCAAATAAACAACAACAACAACAACGTCAAATAAACAACAACAATGACAACAACAACGTCAAATAAACAACAGCAACAACAATGACAACGTCAAATAAACAACAACAACAACAACAACGTCAACAACAACAACGTCAAATAAACAACAACAACAACAACATCAAATAAATAACAACAACAACAACGTCAAATAAACAACAACAACAACGTCAACAACAACAACGTCAAATAAACAACAACAACAACATCAAATAAATAACAACAACAACGTCAAATAAACAACAACAACAACAACGTCAAATAAACAACAACAATAACAACAACCTCAAATAAGCAACAACAACAACAACAAATACAACAACAACAACAACGTCAAATAACAAAAACAACGTCAAATAAACAACAATAACAACGTCAAATAAACAACAACAACAACAGCAACAACGTCAAATAAACAATAACAACAACAACAACGTCAAATAAATAACAACAACAACAACGTCAAATAAACAACAACAACACCAACGTCAAATAAACAACAACAACAACATCAAATAAACAACAACAACAACAACAACGTCAAATAAACAACAACAATAACAACAACAACAACAACGTCAAATAAACAACAACAACGTCAAATAAACAATAACAACAACGTCAAATAAACAACGACAACAACATCAACAACAACAAAAACGTCAAATAAACAACAACAACAACAACAACAACAACGTCAACAACAACAACTATTTCAAATAAACAACAACAACAACAACAACAACACTGTCAAATAAACAACAACACCGTCAAATAAACAACAACATCTAAAACAACGTTAAATAAACAACAACAACAACAACAACAACAACAACGTCAAATAAACAACAACATCTAAAACAACGTCAAATAAACAACAACAACAACGTCAAATAAACAACAACAACAACGTCAACAACACCAACAACAATGTCAAATAAACAACAATAACAACAATGTCAACAACAACAACAACAATGTCAAATACACAACAACAACAACAACATTAAATAAACAACAACAACAACAACGTCAAATGAACAACATCAATAACAACAACGTCAAATAAACAACAACAACAACAACGTCAAATGAACAACAACAATAACGTCAAAGAAACAACAACAACAACAACAACAACAACAACGTCAAATAAACAACAACAACAACAACATCAACAACAACAAAAACGTCAAATAAACAACAACAACAACAACAACGTCAACAACAAAAACTACGTTAAATAAACAACAACAACAACAATGTCTACAACAACAATGTCAAATAAACAACAACAACAACAACGCCAAATAAACAACAAAAACAAAAACAACGTCCAATAAACAACAACAACAATGTCAACAACAACAACGTCAAATAAACAACAACAACAACGTCAAATAAACAACAACAACAACAACAACAACGTCAAATAAACAACAACAACTAAAACAACGTCAAATAAACAACAACAACAACAACAACAACAACAACGTCAAATAAACAACAACACCAACAACGTCATCAACAACAACAACAATGTCAAATAAACAACAACAACAACATCAAATAAACAACAACAACAACAACGTCAAATAAACAACAACAACAACAACAACGTCATATAAACAACAACAACAACAACGTCAAATAAACAACAATAACAACAACGTCAAATAAACAACAACAACAACAACATCAACAACAACAAAAACGTCAAATAAACAACAACAACAACAACAACAACATCAACAACAACAACTACGTCAAATATACAACAACAACAATGTCAACAACAACAACGTCAAATAAACAACAACAACAACAACGTCAAATAAACAACAACAACAACAACGTCAAATAAACAACAACAACAACGTCAAATAAATAACAACAACAACAACAACGTCAAATAAACAACAACAACAACAACGTCAAATAAACAACAACAATGACAACAACAACGTCAAATAAACAACAGCAACAACAATGACACCGTCAAATAAACAACAACAACAACAACAACGTCAACAACAACAACGTCAAATAAACAACAACAACAACAACAACATCAAATAAATAACAACAACAACGTCAAATAAACAACAACAACAACAACAACGTCAAATAAACAACAACAATAACAACAACGTCAAATAAGCAACAACAACAACAACAAATACAACAACAACAACAACAAATACAACAACAACAACAAATACAACAACAACAACAACAAATACAACAACAACAACAAATACAACAACAACAACAACGTCAAATAACAAAAACAACGTCAAATAAACAACAATAACAACGTCAAATAAACAACAACAACAACAACAACAACAGCAACAACGTCAAATAAACAATAACAACAACAACGTCAAATAAATAACAACAACAACAAGGTCAAATAAACAACAACAACACCAACGTCAAATAAACAACAACAACAACATCAAATAAACAACAACAACAACAACGTCAAATAAACAACAACAATAACAACAACAACGTCAAATAAACAACAACAACGTCAAATAAACAATAACAACAACGTCAAATAAACAACAACAACAACATCAACAACAACAAAAACGTCAAATAAACAACAACAACAACAACAACAACGTCAACAAGAACAACTATGTCAAATAAACAACAACAACAACAACAACAACGTCATATAAAGAACAACAACAACAATGTCAATAACAAAAACGTCAAATAAACAACAACAACGTCAAATAAACAACAACAACTAAAACAACGTCAAATAAACAATAACAACAACAACAACGTCAAATAAACAACAACACCAACAACGTCAACAACAACAACAACAATGTCAAATAAACAACAACAACAATAACGTCAACAACAACAACACTGTCAAATAAACAACAACACCGTCAAATAAACAACAACATCTAAAACAACATTAAATAAACAACAACAACAACAACAACGTCAAATAAACAACAACATCTAAAACAACGTCAAATAAACAACAACAACAACAACGTCAAATAAACAACAACAACAACGTCAACAACAACAACAACAATGTCAAATAAACAACAATAACAACAATGTCAACAACAACAACAACAATGTCAAATACACAACAACAACAACAACATTAAATAAACAACAACAACAACAACGTCAAATAAACAACATCAATAACAACAACAACGTCAAATAAACAACAACAACAACAACGTCAAATGAACAACAACAATAACGTCAAAGAAACAACAACAACAACAACAACGTCAAATAAACAACAACAACAACAACATCAACAACAACAAAAACGTCAAATAAACAACAACAACAACAACAGCAACAATGTCAAATAAACAACAACAACAACGCCAAATAAACAACAACAACAAAAACAACGTCAAATAAACAACAACAACAACAATGTCAACAACAACAACGTCAAATAAACAACAACAACAACGTCAAATAAACAACAACAACAACAACGTCAAATAAACAACAATAACTAAAACAACGTCAAATAAACAACAACAACAACAACAACAACAACGTCAAATAAACAACAACACCAACAACGTCAACAACAACAACAACAATGTCAAATAAACAACAACAACAACGTCAACAACAACAACAATGTCAAATAAACAGCAACAACAACAACAACAACATCAAATAAACAACAACAACAACGTCAAATAAACAACAACAACAACAACGTCATATAAACAACAACAACAACAACAACGTCAAATAAACAACAATAACAACAACGTCAAAAAACAACAACAACAACAACATCGTCAAATAAACAACAACACCAACAACAACAACAATGTCAAATAAACAACAACAACGTCAACAACAACAACAATGTCAAATAAATAACAACAACAACAACGTCAAATAAACAACAACAACAACAACGTCAAATAAACAACAACAACAACGTCAAATAAACAACAACAACAACGTCAAATAAATAACAACAACAACAACAACGTCAAATAAACAACAACAACAACAACGTCAAATAAACAACAACAATGACAACAACAACGTCAAATAAACAACAGCAACAACAATGACAACGTCAAATAAACAACAACAACAACAACAACGTCAACAACAACAACGTCAAATAAACAACAACAACAACAACATCAAATAAATAACAACAACAACAACGTCAAATAAACAACAACAACAACGTCAACAACAACAACGTCAAATAAACAACAACAACAACATCAAATAAATAACAACAACAACGTCAAATAAACAACAACAACAACAACGTCAAATAAACAACAACAATAACAACAACCTCAAATAAGCAACAACAACAACAACAAATACAACAACAACAACAACGTCAAATAACAAAAACAACGTCAAATAAACAACAATAACAACGTCAAATAAACAACAACAACAACAGCAACAACGTCAAATAAACAATAACAACAACAACAACGTCAAATAAATAACAACAACAACAACGTCAAATAAACAACAACAACACCAACGTCAAATAAACAACAACAACAACATCAAATAAACAACAACAACAACAACAACGTCAAATAAACAACAACAATAACAACAACAACAACAACGTCAAATAAACAACAACAACGTCAAATAAACAATAACAACAACGTCAAATAAACAACGACAACAACATCAACAACAACAAAAACGTCAAATAAACAACAACAACAACAACAACAACAACGTCAACAACAACAACTATTTCAAATAAACAACAACAACAACAACAACAACACTGTCAAATAAACAACAACACCGTCAAATAAACAACAACATCTAAAACAACGTTAAATAAACAACAACAACAACAACAACAACAACAACGTCAAATAAACAACAACATCTAAAACAACGTCAAATAAACAACAACAACAACAACGTCAAATAAACAACAACAACAACGTCAACAACACCAACAACAATGTCAAATAAACAACAATAACAACAATGTCAACAACAACAACAACAATGTCAAATACACAACAACAACAACAACATTAAATAAACAACAACAACAACAACGTCAAATGAACAACATCAATAACAACAACGTCAAATAAACAACAACAACAACAACGTCAAATGAACAACAACAATAACGTCAAAGAAACAACAACAACAACAACAACAACAACAACGTCAAATAAACAACAACAACAACAACATCAACAACAACAAAAACGTCAAATAAACAACAACAACAACAACAACGTCAACAACAAAAACTACGTTAAATAAACAACAACAACAACAATGTCTACAACAACAATGTCAAATAAACAACAACAACAACGTCAAATAAATAACAGCAACAACAACAACGTCAAATAAACAACAACAACAACAACGTCAAATAAACAACAACAATGACAACAACAACGTCAAATAAACAACAGCAACAACAATGACAACGTCAAATAAACAACAACAACAACAACAACGTCAACAACAACAACGTCAAATAAACAACAACAACAACAACATCAAATAAATAACAACAACAACAACGTCAAATAAACAACAACAACAACGTCAACAACAACAACGTCAAATAAACAACAACAACAACATCAAATAAATAACAACAACAACGTCAAATAAACAACAACAACAACAACGTCAAATAAACAACAACAATAACAACAACCTCAAATAAGCAACAACAACAACAACAAATACAACAACAACAACAACGTCAAATAACAAAAACAACGTCAAATAAACAACAATAACAACGTCAAATAAACAACAACAACAACAGCAACAACGTCAAATAAACAATAACAACAACAACAACGTCAAATAAATAACAACAACAACAACGTCAAATAAACAACAACAACACCAACGTCAAATAAACAACAACAACAACATCAAATAAACAACAACAACAACAACAACGTCTAATAAACAACAACAATAACAACAACAACAACAACGTCAAATAAACAACAACAACGTCAAATAAACAATAACAACAACGTCAAATAAACAACGACAACAACATCAACAACAACAAAAACGTCAAATAAACAACAACAACAACAACAACAACATCAACAACAACAACTATGTCAAATAAACAACAACAACAACAACAACAACACTGTCAAATAAACAACAACACCGTCAAATAAACAACAACATCTAAAACAACGTTAAATAAACAACAACAACAACAACAACAACAACAACGTCAAATAAACAACAACATCTAAAACAACGTCAAATAAACAACAACAACAACGTCAAATAAACAACAACAACAACGTCAACAACACCAACAACAATGTCAAATAAACAACAATAACAACAATGTCAACAACAACAACAACAATGTCAAATACACAACAACAACAACAACATTAAATAAACAACAACAACAACAACGTCAAATAAACAACATCAATAACAACAACGTCAAATAAACAACAACAACAACAACGTCAAATGAACAACAACAATAACGTCAAAGAAACAACAACAACAACAACAACAACAACGTCAAATAAACAACAACAACAACAACATCAACAACAACAAAAACGTCAAATAAACAACAACAACAACAACAACGTCAACAACAAAAACTACGTTAAATAAACAACAACAACAACAATGTCTACAACAACAATGTCAAATAAACAACAACAACAACAACGCCAAATAAACAACAAAAACAAAAACAACGTCAAATAAACAACAACAACAATGTCAACAACAACAACGTCAAATAAACAACAACAACAACGTCAAATAAACAACAACAACAACAACAACAACGTCAAATAAACAACAACAACTAAAACAACGTCAAATAAACAACAACAACAACAACAACAACGTCAAATAAACAACAACACCAACAACGTCATCAACAACAACAACAATGTCAAATAAACAACAACAACAACATCAAATAAACAACAACAACAACAACGTCAAATAAACAACAACAACAACAACAACGTCATATAAACAACAACAACAACAACGTCAAATAAACAACAATAACAACAACGTCAAATAAACAACAACAACAACAACAACATCAACAACAACAAAAACGTCAAATAAACAACAACAACAACAACGTCAACAACAAAAACTACGTTAAATAAACAACAACAACAACAATGTCTACAACAACAATGTCAAATAAACAACAACAACAACAACGCCAAATAAACAACAACAACAAAAACAACGTCAAATAAACAACAACAACAATGTCAACAACAACAACGTCAAATAAACAACAACAACAACGTCAAATAAACAACAACAACAACAACGTCAAATAAACAACAACAACTAAAACAACGTCAAATAAACAACAACAACAACAACAACAACGTCAAATAAACAACAACACCAACAACGTCATCAACAACAACAACAATGTCAAATAAACAACAACAACAACATCAAATAAACAACAACAACAACAACGTCAAATAAACAACAACAACAACAACAACGTCATATAAACAACAACAACAACAACGTCAAATAAACAACAATAACAACAACGTCAAATAAACAACAACAACAACAACATCAACAACAACAAAAACGTCAAATAAACAACAACAACAACAACAACAACATCAACAACAACAACTACGTCAAATAAACAACAACAACAATGTCAACAACAACAACGTCAAATAAACAACAACAACAACGTCAAATAAACAACAACAACTAAAACAACGTCAAATAAACAACAACAACAACGTCAAATAAACAACAAAACCAACAACGTCAACAACAACAACAACAATGTCAAATAAACAACAACAACAACAACGTCAACAACAACAACAATGTCAAATAAACAACAACAACGTCAATTAAACAACAACAACAACAATGTCAACAACAACAACAACATCAAATAAACAACAACTACAACGTCAAATAAACAACAACATCAACAACGTGAAATAAACAACAACAACAATGTCAAATAAACGACAACAACAACAACAACGTCAACAACAACAACAATGTCAAATAAACAACAATAACAACAACAATGTCAACAACAACAACAACGTCAAATAAACAACAACTACAACGTCAAATAAACAACAACATCAACAACGTGAAATAAACAACAACAACAACAACTATGTCAACAACAACAACAACGTCAAATAAATAACAACAACAACAACAACGTCAAATAAACAACAACAACAACAACAACAAATAAACAACAATAATGACAACAACAACGTCAAATAAACAACAGCAACAACAATGACAACGTCAAATAAACAACAACAACAACAACGTCAACAACAAAAACGTCAAATAAACAACAACAACATCAAATAAACAACAACAACAACAACAACGTCAAATAAACAACAGCAATATAAACGTCAAATAAACAACAACAATAACAACAACGTCAAATAAGCAACAACAACAACAAATACAACAACAACAACAAATACAACAACAACAACAACGTCAAATAACAAAAACAACGTCAAATAAACAACAATAACAACGTCAAATAAACAACAAAAACAACGTCAAATAAATAACAACAACAACAACAACGTCAAATAACAAAAACAACGTCAAATAAACAACAATAACAACGTCAAATAAACAACAACAACAACGTCAAATAAATAACAACAACAACAGCAACGTCAAATAAACAACAACAACAACAACAACAACGTCAAATAAACAACAACAATGACAACAACAACAACGTCAAATAAACAACAGCAACAACAATGACAGCGTCAAATAAACAACAACAACAACAACGTCAACAACAACAACGTCAAATAAACAACAACAACAACATCAAATAAACAACAACAACAACGTCAAATAAACAACAGCAATAACAACGTCAAATAAGCAACAACAATAACAACAACGTCAAATAAGCAACAACAACAACAACAAATACAACAACAACAACAACAAATACAACAACAACAACAACGTCAAATAACAAAAACAACGTCAAATAAACAACAATAACAACGTCAAATAAACAACAACAACAACAACAGCAACAACGTCAAATAAACAATAACAACAACAACAACGTCAAATAAATAACAACAACAACAACGTCAAATAAACAACAACAACACCAACGTCAAATAAACAACAACAACAAAATCAAATAAACAACAACAACAACAACGTCAAATAAACAACAACAATAACAACAACAACAACAACGTCAGATAAACAACAACAACGTCAAATAAACAATAACAACAACGTCAAATAAACAACAACAATAACATCAACAACAACAAAAACGTCAAATAAACAACAACAACAAAATCAACAACAACAACAACGTCATATAAACAACAACAACAACAATGTCAATAACAAAAACGTCAAATAAACAACAACAACAACGTCAAATAAACAACAACAACTAAAACAACGTCAAATAAACAGTAACAACAACAACAACAACGTCAAATAAACAACAACACCAACAACGTCAACAACAACAACAACAATGTCAAATAAACAACAACAACAACAACGTCAACAACAACAACACTGTCAAATAAACAACAACACCGTCAAATAAACTACAACATCTAAAACAACGTTAAATAAACAACAACAACAACAACAACAACAACGTCAAATAAACAACAACATCTAAAACAACGTCAAATAAACAACAACAACGTCAAATAAACAACAACAACAACGTCAACAACAACAACAACAACAACAACAATGTCAAATAAACAACAATAACAACAACGTCAACAACAACAACAACAATGTCAAATACACAACAACAACAACAACATTAAATAAACAACAACAACAACAACGTCAAATAAACAACATCAATAACAACAACAACGTCAAATAAACAACAACAACAACAACGTCAAATGAACAACAACAACAACGTCAAAGAAACAACAACAACAACAACAACGTCAAATAAACAACAACAACAACAACAACATCAACAACAACAAAAACGTCAAATAAACAACAACAACAACAACGTCAACAACAACAACAACAATGTCAACAACAACAATGTGAAATAAACAACAACAACAACGCCAAATAAACAACAACGACAAAAACAACATCAAATAAACAACAACAACAACAATGTCAACGACAACAACGTCAAATAAACAACAACAACGTCAAATAAACAACAACAACAACAACGTCAAATAAACAACAACAACTAAAACAACGTCAAATAAACAACAACAACAACAACAACAACGTCAAATAAACAACAACACCAACAACGTCAACAACAACAACAATAATGTCAAATAAACAACAACAACAACGTCAACAACAACAACAATGTCAAATAAACAGCAACAACAACAACAACATCAAATAAACAACAACAACAACAACAACGTCAAATAAACAACAACAACAACAACGTCATATAAACAACAACAACAACAACGTCAAATAAACAACAATAACAACAACGTCAAATAAACAACAACAACAACAACATCAACAACAACAAAAACGTCAAATAAACAACAACAACAACAACATCAACAACAACAACTACGTCAAATAAACAACAACAACAATGTCAACAACAACAACGTCAAATAAATAACAACAACAACGTCAAATAAACAACAACAACTAAAACAACGTCAAATAAACAACAACAACAACGTCAAATAAACAACAAAACCAACAACGTCAACAACAACAACAATGTCAAATAAACAACAACAACAACAACAACGTCAACAACAACAACAATGTCAAATAAACAACAACTACGTCAAATAAACAACAACAACAACAACAATGTCAACAACAACAACCACGTCAAATAAACAACAACTACAACGTCAAAGAAACAACAACATCAACAACATCAACAACGTGAAATAAACAACAACAACAACAACAACTATGTCAACAACAACAACAACGTCAAATAAACAACAACAACAATAATGTCAACAACAACAACAACGTCAAATAAACAACAACAACAACAACGTCAAATAAACAACAACAACAACAACGTCAAATAAACAACAACAACAACAACAACACCGTCAAATATACAACAACAACATCAACATCCAATAAACAACAACAACAACGTCAAATAAACAACAACAACAACGTCAAATAAACAACAATAATGTCAAATAAACAACAACAACAACATCAAATAAACAATAACAACAACGTCAAATAAACAACAACAATAACAACAACAACAACAACGTCAAATAAACAACAACAATAACAACAACAACAACAACGTCAAATAAAAAACAACATCAATAACATCAACAACAACAAAAACGTCAAATAAGCAACAACAACAACGTCAACAACAACAACAACAAAAACATCAAATAAACAACAACAACAACATCAAATAAACAACAACAACAACGTCAACAACAACAACAATGTCAAATAAACAACAACAACATCAAATAAACAACAACAACAACAACAACAAGAACGTCAAATAAACAACAACAATAACAACAACAACAACGTCAAATAAACAACAACAACAACGTCAAATAAACAACAACAACAACAACGTCAAATGAACAACAACAACAACAAAAACGTCAAATAAACAACAACAACAACAACGTCAACAACAACAACTACGTCAAATAAACAACGACAACAACAACAACAACAATGTCAACAACAACAATGTCAAATAAACAACAACAACGCAAAATAAACAACAACAACAACAACTAAAACAACGTCAAATAAACAACAACAACAACAACGTCAAATAAACAACAACACCACCACCACCAACAACAATAACAACAATGTCAAATAAACAACAACAACAACAACAACGTCAACAACAACAACAACAATGTCAAATAAACAACAACAACAACGTCAAATAAACAACAACAACAATAACGTTAAATAAACAACAACAACGTCAAATAAACAACAACAACAACAACAACGTCAAATAAACAACAACAACAACGTCAAGTAAACAACTACAAAAACAACAACAACATCAACAACAACAAAAACGTCAAATAAACAACAACAACAACAACAACGTCAACAACAACAACAACGTCAAATAAACAACAACAACAACAACAACAACAACACCGTCAAATAAACAACAACAACAACATCAAATAAACAACAACGTCAAATAAACAACAACAACAACAACGTCAAATAAACAACAACAACAACAACGTCAAATAAACAACAACAACAACAACGTCAACAACAACAATAAAAAACAACAACAACGTCAACAACAACAACAACAACAACAACAACGTCAAATAAACAACAACAACGTCAAATAAACAATAACAACAACAACAACAACAATGTCAAATAAACAACAACAACAACGTCAAATAAACAACAACAACAACGTCAAATAAATAACAATAACAACAACAACAACGTCAACAACAACAACGTCAAATAAACAACAACAACAACAACGTCAACAACAACAACAACGTCCAATAAACAACAACAACAACGTCAAATAAACAACAACAATAACAAATACATCAAATAAACAACAATAACAACGGCAATTAAACAACAACAACAACAACGTCTAATAAACAATAACAACAACAACAACGTCAAATAAATAACAACAACAACAACGTCAAATAAATAACAACAACAACGTCAAATAAACAACAACAACACCAACGTCAAATAAACAACAACAACAACATCAAATAAACAACAATCACAACGTCAAATAAACAACAACAATAACAACAACAACAACAACGTCAAATAAACAACAACAACGTCAAATAGACAATAACAACAACGTCAAATAAACAACAACATCAATAACAACAAAAATGTCAAGTAAACAACAACAACAACAACAACGTCAACAACAACAACTACGTCAACTAAACAACAACAACAACGACAAATAAACAACAATAACAACAATGTCAAATAAACAACAACAACAACGTCAACAACAACAACAATGTCAAATAAACAACAACAACAACATCAAATAAACAACAACAACAACAACAACGTCAAATAAACAACAATAACAACAACAACGTCAAATAAACAACAACAACGTCAAATAAACAACAACAACAACATCAACAACAACAAAAACGCCAAATAAACAACAACGTCAACAACAACAACTACGTCAAATAAACAACAACAACAACAACAATGTCAACAACAACAATGTCAAATAAACAACAACAACGCCAAATAAACAACAACAACTAAAACAACGTCAAAAAACAACAACAACAACAACTTCAAATAAACAACAACACCAACAACAACAATGTCAAATAAACAACAACAACGTAAACAACAACAACAATGTCAAATAAATAACAACAACAACAACGTCAAATAAACAACAACAACAACAACAACGTCAAATAAACAACAACAACAACGTCAAATAAACAACAACAACAACGTCAAATAAATAACAACAACAACAACGTCAAATAAACAACAACAACAACAACGTCAAATAAACAACAACAATGACAACAACAACGTCAAATAAACAACAGCAACAACAATGACAACGTCAAATAAACAACAACAACAACAACATCAACAACAACAACGTCAAATAAACAACAACAACAACATCAAATAAACAACAACAACAACGTCAAATAAACAACAGCAATAACAACATCAAATAAACAACAACAATAACAACAACGTCAAATAAGCAACAACAATAACAACGTCAAATAAACAACAATAACAACAACGTCAAATAAACAACAACAACAACAACAACATCAACAACAACAAAAACGTCAAATAAACAACAACAACAACAACAACAACATCAACAACAACAACTACGTCAAATAAACAACAACAACAATGTCAACAACAACAACGTCAAATAAACAACAACAACAACAACGTCAAATAAACAACAACAACAACAACGTCAAATAAACAACAACAACAACGTCAAATAAATAACAACAACAACAACGTCAAATAAACAACAACAACAACAACGTCAAATAAACAACAACAATGACAACAACAACGTCAAATAAACAACAGCAACAACAATGACACCGTCAAATAAATAACAACAACAACAACAACGTCAACAACAACAACGTCAAATAAACAACAACAACAACAACAACATCAAATAAATAACAACAACAACGTCAAATAAACAACAACAACAACAACAACGTCAAATAAACAACAACAATAACAACAACGTCAAATAAGCAACAACAACAACAACAAATACAACAACACCAACAACAAATACAACAACAACAACAACTACAACAACAACAACAACAACGTCAAATAACAAAAACAACGTCAAATAAACAACAATAACAACGTCAAATAAACAACAACAACAACAACAACAGCAACAACGTCAAATAAACAATAACAACAACAACGTCAAATAAATAACAACAACAACAAGGTCAAATAAACAACAACAACACCAACGTCAAATAAACAACAACAACAACATCAAATAAACAACAACAACAACAACGTCAAATAAACAACAACAATAACAACAACAACGTCAAATAAACAACAACAACGTCAAATAAACAATAACAACAACGTCAAATAAACAACAACAACAACATCAACAACAACAAAAACGTCAAATAAACAACAACAACAACAACAACGTCAACAAGAACAACTATGTCAAATAAACAACAACAACAACAACAACAACAACGTCATATAAAGAACAACAACAACAATGTCAATAACAAAAACGTCAAATAAACAACAACAACGTCAAATAAACAACAACAACTAAAACAACGTCAAATAAACAATAACAACAACAACAACGTCAAATAAACAACAACACCAACAACGTCAACAACAACAACAACAATGTCAAATAAACAACAACAACAATAACGTCAACAACAACAACACTGTCAAATAAACAACAACACCGTCAAATAAACAACAACATCTAAAACAACATTAAATAAACAACAACAACAACAACGTCAAATAAACAACAACATCTAAAACAACGTCAAATAAACAACAACAACAACAACGTCAAATAAACAACAACAACAACGTCAACAACAACAACAACAATGTCAAATAAACAACAATAACAACAATGTCAACAACAACAACAACAATGTCAAATACACAACAACAACAACAACATTAAATAAACAACAACAACAACAACGTCAAATAAACAACATCAATAACAACAACAACGTCAAATAAACAACAACAACAACAACGTCAAATGAACAACAACAATAACGTCAAAGAAACAACAACAACAACAACAACGTCAAATAAACAACAACAACAACAACATCAACAACAACAAAAACGTCAAATAAACAACAACAACAACAACAGCAACAATGTCAAATAAACAACAACAACAACGCCAAATAAACAACAACAACAAAAACAACGTCAAATAAACAACAACAACAACAATGTCAACAACAACAACGTCAAATAAACAACAACAACAACGTCAAATAAACAACAACAACAACAACGTCAAATAAACAACAATAACTAAAACAACGTCAAATAAACAACAACAACAACAACAACAACAACGTCAAATAAACAACAACACCAACAACGTCAACAACAACAACAACAATGTCAAATAAACAACAACAACAACGTCAACAACAACAACAATGTCAAATAAACAGCAACAACAACAACAACAACATCAAATAAACAACAACAACAACAACGTCAAATAAACAACAACAACAACAACGTCATATAAACAACAACAACAACAACGTCAAATAAACAACAATAACAACAACGTCAAAAAACAACAACAACAACAACATCGTCAAATAAACAACAACACCAACAACAACAACAATGTCAAATAAACAACAACAACGTCAACAACAACAACAATGTCAAATAAATAACAACAACAACAACGTCAAATAAACAACAACAACAACAACGTCAAATAAACAACAACACCAACGTCAAATAAACAACAACAACAACGTCAAATAAATAACAACAACAACAACAACGTCAAATAAACAACAACAACAACAACGTCAAATAAACAACAACAATGACAACAACAACGTCAAATAAACAACAGCAACAACAATGACAACGTCAAATAAACAACAACAACAACAACAACGTCAACAACAACAACGTCAAATAAACAACAACAACAACAACATCAAATAAATAACAACAACAACAACGTCAACAACAACAACGTCAACTAAACAACAACAACAACATCAAATAAATAACAACAACAACGTCAAATAAACAACAACAACAACAACGTCAAATAAACAACAACAATAACAACAACCTCAAATAAGCAACAACAACAACAACAAATGCAACAACAACAACAACGTCAAATAACAAAAACAACGTCAAATAAACAACAATAACAACGTCAAATAAACAACAACAACAACAGCAACAACGTCAAATAAACAATAACAACAACAACAACGTCAAATAAATAACAACAACAACAACGTCAAATAAACAACAACAACACCAACGTCAAATAAACAACAACAACAACATCAAATAAACAACAACAACAACAACAACGTCAAATAAACAACAACAATAACAACAACAACAACAACGTCAAATAAACAACAACAACGTCAAATAAACAATAACAACAACGTCAAATAAACAACGACAACAACATCAACAACAACAAAAACGTCAAATAAACAACAACAACAACAACAACGTCAACAACAACAACTATGTCAAATAAACAACAACAACAACAACAACAACAACACTGTCAAATAAACAACAACACCGTCAAATAAACAACAACATCTAAAACAACGTTAAATAAACAACAACAACAACAACAACAACAACAACAACAACAACGTCAAATAAACAACAACATCTAAAACAACGTCAAATAAACAACAACAACAACGTCAAATAAACAACAACAACAACAACGTCAACAACAACAACAACAATGTCAAATAAACAACAATAACAACAATGTCAACAACAACAACAATGTCAAATACACAACAACAACAACAACATTAAATAAACAACAACAACAACAACGTCAAATAAACAACATCAATAACAACAACAACGTCAAATAAACAACAACAACAACAACGTCAAATGAACAACAACAATAACGTCAAAGAAACAACAACAACAACAACAACAACAACAACGTCAAATAAACAACAACAACAACAACATCAACAACAACAAAAACGTCAAATAAACAACAACAACAACAACGTCAACAACAAAAACTACGTTAAATAAACAACAACAACAACAATGTCTACAACAACAATGTCAAATAAACAACAACAACAACAACGCCAAATAAACAACAACAACAAAAACAACGTCAAATAAACAACAACAACAATGTCAACAACAACAACGTCAAATAAACAACAACAACAACGTCAAATAAACAACAACAACAACAACAACGTCAAATAAACAACAACAACTAAAACAACGTCAAATAAACAACAACAACAACAACAACAACGTCAAATAAACAACAACACCAACAACGTCATCAACAACAACAACAATGTCAAATAAACAACAACAACAACATCAAATAAACAACAACAACAACAACGTCAAATAAACAACAACAACAACAACAACGTCATATAAACAACAACAACAACAACGTCAAATAAACAACAATAACAACAACATCAAATAAACAACAACAACAACAACATCAACAACAACAAAAACGTCAAATAAACAACAACAACAACAACAACAACATCAACAACAACAACTACGTCAAATAAACAACAACAACAATGTCAACAACAACAACGTCAAATAAACAACAACAACAACGTCAAATAAACAACAACAACTAAAACAACGTCAAATAAACAACAACAACAACGTCAAATAAACAACAAAACCAACAACGTCAACAACAACAACAACAATGTCAAATAAACAACAACAACAACAACGTCAACAACAACAACAATGTCAAATAAACAACAACAACGTCAATTAAACAACAACAACAACAATGTCAACAACAACAACAACATCAAATAAACAACAACTACAACGTCAAATAAACAACAACATCAACAACGTGAAATAAACAACAACAACAATGTCAAATAAACGACAACAACAACAACAACGTCAACAACAACAACAATGTCAAATAAACAACAATAACAACAACAATGTCAACAACAACAACAACGTCAAATAAACAACAACTACAACGTCAAATAAACAACAACATCAACAACGTGAAATAAACAACAACAACAACAACTATGTCAACAACAACAACAACGTCAAATAAATAACAACAACAACAACAACGTCAAATAAACAACAACAACAACAACAACAAATAAACAACAATAATGACAACAACAACGTCAAATAAACAACAGCAACAACAATGACAACGTCAAATAAACAACAACAACAACAACGTCAACAACAAAAACGTCAAATAAACAACAACAACATCAAATAAACAACAACAACAACAACAACGTCAAATAAACAACAGCAATATAAACGTCAAATAAACAACAACAATAACAACAACGTCAAATAAGCAACAACAACAACAAATACAACAACAACAACAAATACAACAACAACAACAACGTCAAATAACAAAAACAACGTCAAATAAACAACAATAACAACGTCAAATAAACAACAACAACAACGTCAAATAAATAACAACAACAACAAAAACGTCAAATAACAAAAACAACGTCAAATAAACAACAATAACAACGTCAAATAAACAACAACAACAATGTCAAATAAATAACAACAACAACAGCAACGTCAAATAAACAACAACAACAACAACAACAACGTCAAATAAACAACAACAATGACAACAACAACAACGTCAAATAAACAACAGCAACAACAATGACAGCGTCAAATAAACAACAACAACAACAACAACGTCAACAACAACAACGTCAAATAAACAACAACAACAACATCAAATAAACAACAACAACAACGTCAAATAAACAACAGCAATAACAACGTCAAATAAGCAACAACAATAACAACAACGTCAAATAAGCAACAACAACAACAACAAATACAACAACAACAACAACAACAAATACAACAACAACAACAACGTCAAATAACAAAAACAACGTCAAATAAACAACAATAACAACGTCAAATAAACAACAACAACAACAACAGCAACAACGTCAAATAAACAATAACAACAACAACAACGTCAAATAAATAACAACAACAACAACGTCAAATAAACAACAACAACACCAACGTCAAATAAACAACAACAACAAAATCAAATAAACAACAACAACAACAACGTCAAATAAACAACAACAATAACAACAACAACAACAACGTCAGATAAACAACAACAACGTCAAATAAACAATAACAACAACGTCAAATAAACAACAACAATAACATCAACAACAACAAAAACGTCAAATAAACAACAACAACAAAATCAACAACAACAACAACGTCATATAAACAACAACAACAACAATGTCAATAACAAAAACGTCAAATAAACAACAACAACAACGTCAAATAAACAACAACAACTAAAACAACGTCAAATAAACAGTAACAACAACAACAACAACGTCAAATAAACAACAACACCAACAACGTCAACAACAACAACAACAATGTCAAATAAACAACAACAACAACAACGTCAACAACAACAACACTGTCAAATAAACAACAACACCGTCAAATAAACTACAACATCTAAAACAACGTTAAATAAACAACAACAACAACAACAACAACAACAACGTCAAATAAACAACAACATCTAAAACAACGTCAAATAAACAATAACAACGTCAAATAAACAACAACAACAACGTCAACAACAACAACAACAACAACAACAACAATGTCAAATAAACAACAATAACAACAACGTCAACAACAACAACAACAATGTCAAATACACAACAACAACAACAACATTAAATAAACAACAACAACAACAACGTCAAATAAACAACATCAATAACAACAACAACGTCAAATAAACAACAACAACAACAACGTCAAATGAACAACAACAACAACGTCAAAGAAACAACAACAACAACAACAACGTCAAATAAACAACAACAACAACAACAACATCAACAACAACAAAAACGTCAAATAAACAACAACAACAACAACGTCAACAACAACAACAACAATGTCAACAACAACAATGTGAAATAAACAACAACAACAACGCCAAATAAACAACAACGACAAAAACAACGTCAAATAAACAACAACAACAACAATGTCAACGACAACAACGTCAAATAAACAACAACAACGTCAAATAAACAACAACAACAACAACGTCAAATAAACAACAACAACTAAAACAACGTCAAATAAACAACAACAACAACAACAACAACGTCAAATAAACAACAACACCAACAACGTCAACAACAACAACAATAATGTCAAATAAACAACAACAACAACGTCAACAACAACAACAATGTCAAATAAACAGCAACAACAACAACAACATCAAATAAACAACAACAACAACAACAACGTCAAATAAACAACAACAACAACAACGTCATATAAACAACAACAACAACAACGTCAAATAAACAACAATAACAACAACGTCAAATAAACAACAACAACAACAACATCAACAACAACAAAAACGTCAAATAAACAACAACAACAACAACATCAACAACAACAACTACGTCAAATAAACAACAACAACAATGTCAACAACAACAACGTCAAATAAATAACAACAACAACGTCAAATAAACAACAACAACTAAAACAACGTCAAATAAACAACAACAACAACGTCAAATAAACAACAAAACCAACAACGTCAACAACAACAACAATGTCAAATAAACAACAACAACAACAACAACGTCAACAACAACAACAATGTCAAATAAACAACAACTACGTCAAATAAACAACAACAACAACAACAATGTCAACAACAACAACCACGTCAAATAAACAACAACTACAACGTCAAAGAAACAACAACATCAACAACATCAACAACGTGAAATAAACAACAACAACAACAACAACTATGTCAACAACAACAACAACGTCAAATAAACAACAACAACAATAATGTCAACAACAACAACAACGTCAAATAAACAACAACAACAACAACGTCAAATAAACAACAACAACAACAACGTCAAATAAACAACAACAACAACAACAACACCGTCAAATATACAACAACAACATCAACATCCAATAAACAACAACAACAACGTCAAATAAACAACAACAACAACGTCAAATAAACAACAATAATGTCAAATAAACAACAACAACAACATCAAATAAACAATAACAACAACGTCAAATAAACAACAACAATAACAACAACAACAACAACGTCAAATAAACAACAACAATAACAACAACAACAACAACGTCAAATAAAAAACAACATCAATAACATCAACAACAACAAAAACGTCAAATAAGCAACAACAACAACGTCAACAACAACAACAACAAAAACATCAAATAAACAACAACAACAACATCAAATAAACAACAACAACAACGTCAACAACAACAACAATGTCAAATAAACAATAACAACATCAAATAAACAACAACAACAACAACAAGAACGTCAAATAAACAACAACAATAACAACAAC
>OX451739.1:479663184-479670684 GCA_948472305.1 Vicia faba | reverse complement strand
TAAACAACAACAACAACATCAAATAAACAACAACAACAACAACAACGTCAAATAAACAACAACAATAACAACAACAACGTCAAATAAACAACAACAACGTCAAACAAACAATAACAACAACGTCAAATAAACAACAACAACAACAACATCAATAACAACAAAAACGTCAAATAAACAACAACAACAACAACAACGTCAACAACAACAACTATGTCAAATAAACAACAACAACAACAACGTCATATAAACAACAACAACAACAACAACGTCAATAACAAAAACGTCAAATAAACAACAACCACGTCAAATAAACAACAACAACTAAAACAACGTCAAATAAACAGTAACAACAACAACAACAACGTCAAATAAACAACAACACCAACAACGTCAACAACAACAACAACAACAATGTCAAATAAACAACAACAACAACAACAACGTCAAATAAACAACAACATCTAAAACAACGTCAAATAAACAACAACAACAACAACAACGTCAAATAAACAACAACAACAACAAAAACGTCAACAACAACAACTACGTCAAATAAACAACGACAACAACAACAACAACAATGTCAACAACAACAATGTCAAATAAACAACAACAACGCCAAATAAACAACAACAACAACAACAACTAAAACAACGTCAAATAAACAACAACAACAACAACAACGTCAAATAAACAACAACACCACCACCACCAACAACAATAACAACAATGTCAAATAAACAACAACAACAACAACAACAACGTCAACAACAACAACAATGTCAAATAAACAACAACAACAACGTCAAATAAACAACAACAACAATAACGTTAAATAAACAACAACAACGTCAAATAAACAACAACAACAACAACAACGTCAAATAAACAACAACAACAACAACGTCAAGTAAACAACTACAAAAACAACAACAACATCAACAACAACAAAAACGTCAAATAAACAACAACAACAACAACGTCAACAACAACAACAACGTCAAATAAACAACAACAACAACAACAACAACACCGTCAAATAAACAACAACAACAACATCAAATAAACAACAACAACAACAACGTCAAATAAACAACAACAACAACAACAACGTCAAATAAACAACAACTACAACAACGTCAAATAAACAACAACAACAACAACAACGTCAACAACAACAATAACAACAACAACAACGTCAACAACAACAACAACAACGTCAAATAAATAACAACAACGTCAAATAAACAATAACAACAACAACAACAACAATGTCAAATAAACAACAACAACAACGTCAAATAAACAACAACAACAACGTCAAATAAATAACAATAACAACAACAACGTCAACAACAACAACATCAAATAAACAACAACAACAACAACGTCAACAACAACAACAACGTCCAATAAACAACAACAACAACGTCAAATGAACAACAACAATAACAACAACATCAAATAAACAACAATAACAACGACAATTAAACAACAACAACAACGTCTAATAAACAATAACAACAACAACAACGTCAAATAAATAACAACAACAACAACGTCAAATAAATAACAACAACAACGTCAAATAAACAACAACAACACCAACGTCAAATAAACAACAACAACAACATCAAATAAACAACAATAACAACGTCAAATAAACAACAACAATAACAACAACAACAACAACAACAACGTCAAATAAACAACAACAACAACGTCAAATAGACAATAACAACAACGTCAAATAAACAACAACATCAATAACAACAAAAATGTCAAATAAACAACAACAACAACAACAACAACAACAACGTCAACAACAACAACTACGTCAACTAAACAACAACAACAACGACAAATAAACAACAACAACAACAATGTCAAATAAACAACAACAACAACGTCAACAACAACAACAATGTCAAATAAACAACAACAACAACAACATCAAATAAACAACAACAACAACAACGTCAAATAAACAACAATAACAACAACAACAACAACGTCAAATAAACAACAACAACAACAACGTCAAATAAACAACAACAACAACATCAACAACAACATAAACGCCAAATAAACAACAAGAACAACAACGTCAACAACAACAACTACGTCAAATAAACAACAACAACAACAACAATGTCAACAACAACAATGTCAAATAAACAACAACAACGCCAAATAAACAACAACAACTAAAACAACGTCAAAAATCAACAACACCAACAACTTCAAATAAACAACACCACCAACAACAACAACAATGTCTAATAAACAACAACAACGTCAACAACAACAACAATGTCAAATAAATAACAACAACAACAACGTCAAATAAACAACAACAACAACAACAACAACGTCAAATAAACAACAACAACAACGTCAAATAAACAACAACAACAACGTCAAATAAATAACAACAACAACAACGTCAAATAAACAACAACAACAACAACGTCAAATAAACAACAACAATGACAACAACAACGTCAAATAAACAACAGCAACAACAATGACAACGTCAAATAAACAACAACAACAACAACGTCAACAACAACAACGTCAAATAAACAACAACAACAACATCAAATAAACAACAACAACAACGTCAAATAAACAACAGCAATAACAACATCAAATAAACAACAACAATAACAACAACGTCAAATAAGCAACAACAACAATAACAAATACAACAACAACAACAAATACAACAACAACAACAACAAATACAACAACAACAACAACGTCAAATAACAAAAACAACGTCAAATAAACAACAATAACAACATCAAATAAACAACAACAACAACAACAGCAACAACGTCAAATAAACAATAACAACAACAACAACGTCAAATAAATAACAACAACAACAACGTCAAATAAACAACAACAACACCAACGTCAAATAAACAACAACAACAACATCAAATAAACAACAACAACAACAACAACAACGTCAAATAAACAACAACAATAACAACAACAACGTCAAATAAACAACAACAATGTCAAATAAACAATAACAACAACGTCAAATAAACAACAACAACAACAACATCAACAACAACAAAAACATCAAATAAACAACAACAACAACAACAACAACGTCAACAACAACAACTATGTCAAATAAACAACAACAACAACAACGTCATATAAACAACAACAACAACAACAATGTCAATAACAAAAACGTCAAATAAACAACAACAACTAAAACAACGTCAAATAAACAGTAACAACAACAACAACAACGTCAAATAAACAACAACACCAACAACGTCAACAACAACAACAACAACAACAATGTCAAATAAACAACAACAACAACAACGTCAACAGCAACAACACTGTCAAATAAACAACAACACCGTCAAATAAACAACAACATCTAAAACAACGTTAAATAAACAACAACAACAACAACAACAACAACGTCAAATAAACAACAACATCTAAAACAACGTCAAATAAACAACAACAACAACGTCAAATAAACAACAACAACAACGTCAACAACAACAACAACAACAACAATGTCAAATAAACAACAATAACAACAACGTCAACAACAACAACAACAATGTCAAATACACAACAACAACAACATTAAATAAACAACAACAACAACGTCAAATAAACAACATCAATAACAACAACAACGTCAAATAAACAACAACAACAACAACAACGTCAAATGAACAACAACAACAACGTCAAAGAAACAACAACAACAACAACGTCAAATAAACAACAACAACAACAACATCAACAACAACAAAAACGTCAAATAAACAACAACAACAACAACAACAACGTCAACAACAAAAACTACGTCAAATAAACAACAACAACAACAATGTCTACAACAACAATGTCAAATAAACAACAACAACAAAAACAACGCCAAATAAACAACAACAACAAAAACAACGTCAAATAAACAACAACAACAATGTCAACAACAACAACATCAAATAAACAACAACAACAACGTCAAATAAACAACAACAACAACGTCAAATAAACAACAACAACTAAAACAACGTCAAATAAACAACAACAACAACAACGTCAAATAAACAACAACACCAACAACGTCAACAACAACAACAACAATGTCAAATAAACAACAACAACAACAATGTCAAATAAACAGCAACAACAACAACAACATCAAATAAACAACAACAACAACAACGTCAAATAAACAACAACAACAACAACGTCATATAAACAACAACAACAACAACGTCAAATAAACAACAATAACAACAACGTCAAATAAACAACAACAACAACATCAACAACAACAAAAACGTCAAATAAACAACAACAACATCAACATCAACAACAACAACTACGTCAAATAAACAACAACAATAATGTCAACAACAACAACGTCAAATAAACAACAACAACATCGTCAAATAAACAACAACAACTAAAACAACATCAAATAAACAACAACAACAACAACGTCAAATAAACAACAACAACAACAACGTCATATAAACAACAACAACAACAACGTCAAATAAACAACAATAACAACAACGTCAAATAAACAACAACAACAACAACATCAACAACAACAAAAACGTCAAATAAACAACAACAACAACAACATCAACAACAACAACTACGTCAAATAAACAACAACAACAATGTCAACAACAACAACGTCAAATAAATAACAACAACAACGTCAAATAAACAACAACAACTAAAACAACGTCAAATAAACAACAACAACAACAACGTCAAATAAACAACAAAACCAACAACGTCAACAACAACAACAATGTCAAATAAACAACAACAACAACAACAACGTCAACAACAACAACAATGTCAAATAAACAACAACTACGTCAAATAAACAACAACAACAACAACAATGTCAACAACAACAACCACGTCAAATAAACAACAACTACAACGTCAAAGAAACAACAACATCAACAACATCAACAACGTGAAATAAACAACAACAACAACAACTATGTCAACAACAACAACAACGTCAAATAAACAACAACAAAAATAATGTCAACAACAACAACAACGTCAAATAAACAACAACAACAACAACGTCAAATAAACAACAACAACAACAACAACACCGTCAAATATACAACAACAACATCAACATCCAATAAACAACAACAACAACGTCAAATAAACAACAACAACAACGTCAAATAAACAACAATAATGTCAAATAAACAACAACAACAACATCAAATAAACAATAACAACAACGTCAAATAAACAACAACAATAACAACAACAACAACAACGTCAAATAAACAACAACAATAACAACAACAACAACAACGTCAAATAAAAAACAACATCAATAACATCAACAACAACAAAAACGTCAAATAAGCAACAACAACAACGTCAACAACAACAACAACAAAAACATCAAATAAACAACAACAACAACATCAAATAAACAACAACAACAACGTCAACAACAACAACAATGTCAAATAAACAACAACAACATCAAATAAACAACAACAACAACAACAACAAGAACGTCAAATAAACAACAACAATAACAACAACAACAATGTCAAATAAACAACAACAACAACGTCAAATAAACAACAACAACAACGTCAAATGAACAACAACAACAACAAAAACGTCAAATAAACAACAACAACAACAACGTCAACAACAACAACTACGTCAAATAAACAACGACAACAACAACAACAACAATGTCAACAACAACAATGTCAAATAAACAACAACAACGCAAAATAAACAACAACAACAACAACTAAAACAACGTCAAATAAACAACAACAACAACAACGTCAAATAAACAACAACACCACCACCACCAACAACAATAACAACAATGTCAAATAAACAACAACAACAACAACAACGTCAACAACAACAACAACAATGTCAAATAAACAACAACAACAACGTCAAATAAACAACAACAACAATAACGTTAAATAAACAACAACAACGTCAAATAAACAACAACAACAACAACAACGTCAAATAAACAACAACAACAACGTCAAGTAAACAACTACAAAAACAACAACAACATCAACAACAACAAAAACGTCAAATAAACAACAACAACAACAACAACGTCAACAACAACAACAACGTCAAATAAACAACAACAACAACAACAACAACAACACCGTCAAATAAACAACAACAACAACATCAAATAAACAACAACAACAACAACAACGTCAAATAAACAACAACAACAACAACAACGTCAAATAAACAACAACAACAACAACGTCAAATAAACAACAACAACAACAACAACATCAACAACAACAATAACAACAACAACAACGTCAACAACAACAACAACAACAACAACAACGTCAAATAAACAACAACAACGTCAAATAAACAATAACAACAACAACAACAACAATGTCAAATAAACAACAACAACAACGTCAAATAAACAACAACAACAACGTCAAATAAATAACAATAACAACAACAACAACGTCAACAACAACAACGTCAAATAAACAACAACAACAACAACGTCAACAACAACAACAACGTCCAATAAACAACAACAACAACGTCAAATAAACAACAACAATAACAAATACATCAAATAAACAACAATAACAACGGCAATTAAACAACAACAACAACAACGTCTAATAAACAATAACAACAACAACAACGTCAAATAAATAACAACAACAACAACGTCAAATAAATAACAACAACAACGTCAAATAAACAACAACAACACCAACGTCAAATAAACAACAACAACAACATCAAATAAACAACAATCACAACGTCAAATAAACAACAACAATAACAACAACAACAACAACGTCAAATAAACAACAACAACGTCAAATAGACAATAACAACAACGTCAAATAAACAACAACATCAATAACAACAAAAATGTCAAGTAAACAACAACAACAACAACAACAACGTCAACAACAACAACTACGTCAACTAAACAACAACAACAACGACAAATAAACAACAACAACAACAATGTCAAATAAACAACAACAACAACGTCAACAACAACAACAATGTCAAATAAACAACAACAACAACATCAAATAAACAACAACAACAACAACAACGTCAAATAAACAACAATAACAACAACAACAACGTCAAATAAACAACAACAACGTCAAATAAACAACAACAACAACATCAACAACAACAAAAACGCCAAATAAACAACAACGTCAACAACAACAACTACGTCAAATAAACAACAACAACAACAACAACAATGTCAACAACAACAATGTCAAATAAACAACAACAACGCCAAATAAACAACAACAACTAAAACAACGTCAAAAAACAACAACAACAACAACTTCAAATAAACAACAACACCAACAACAACAACAATGTCAAATAAACAACAACAACGTAAACAACAACAACAATGTCAAATAAATAACAACAACA